>JAOXYC010152217.1:0-13526 GCA_028565715.1 Phoronis pallida
GGAGTAATCTTCAAGACATTCCCATGCCTTATTAGTTCAACGCATACTTACTATGTAAAATTATCAATTATTGAAATACGACTTTTCATCTTTTTCTTTTACACAGTTTGATCATTTTTCGTTGCCAATTCGTGTTACTACCTTCATTCTTTATTGAAAACACAAAGTTGATACGTTACAGTTGATCTCAGTTATCTTGACGCCCCGTCAAGATATTTCATCAAGTCACATAGGCCGCCTGTATATATATTTCCGGAAGAAGCGAAGGTAGCTATTCGTTTAGATGAATGTAAGGATGCAAATTGTAACAACAATTCCAATGCAATTGGCCTCATTCAATAGTTGATAATTTCACATTCGTAAATAGCGATGTATAATTTTAAATGTTCTTGCCTGTTTACAACGTAGATGTACACTGAACTTGTTGAAACTAAAACTCAGGTAAAAACAGTTCTCTGTTGTGCATGTTATTTGATATGGTTGGTTATCTTTGTTATTAAGTCAGTTGGTGCATGTTGGAAATGAAGATATAAATCAAATTCTATAGTCCTTGGTGGTCAGCGTGGTCTAGCGGCATGAGCACTAGACTCACAATCTGAGGGTCGTGGGTTCAAATCCACGTGAGGGCATGAATATTGTTCTCACTGACTTTCAGCTGAGTTTCTTCTCAGTTCTCGGTGACATCACCCCTTCCCCGTTAAGACTGTGCCCGGTCCTAAGGAGGAAGAAAAATTAGAGAACCCCGTCGCACCTACAGTTAGCGCCATTCTACCCCGTCGCACCTACAGTTAGCGCCATTCTAGAATGGGCTATAACCATAGGGGATTTTAACTGTATTATTCAACCTTCGGGTTGCAATACGTTCAACTGAATATTTATACTGTCACAAGACTCTCAAATTTGAGTGCTATTTGGTTTATAATCTCTTCTTATGGTTGTTATTCGAAACCCTGTACTAATCAAAATTAACTGGACCTCTTCAGGCCGCAAGGAAAGCCTTCTCACAAAAAACTCTAATTATTTCCCTTAGCTGAAAGTTTGGGAGGCATTGCTCTCTTAATTTAAATTTGTACTGTAGCTTCGTTTTGCTATCTCTTGTACACTGTTAATAACTTTTTGCTATTTCTTGCTTTGTTGTTTTGTTGTTACGCTTAATATATAACTCATCAATGTGATTGACAGGGGTCTGATAAGTCCAGTTATTAATTATTTGTGTGTTTGGTAACGCTAGGTATCCCATGGTTACTGGAAGGCAGTCATTTGGGGCTTAAATTGCTTCACTATGCATGCTCTCCTTGATGTTTTTAAAAAATGTCATATTTCCAAATTTACCATTTCACCTCTATTCACCCTCCATAGTTTAAACCTGACAGCTCTATGCAGAGACGAGTTAGCTGGGACGACACCGAGTCTGATCCATTACTTAAGGAGGTTTGATCTGCTTTTCATTATTTTGGTCTTCAGAGTTAATTAGGTCTCGGGAGTTCTTGTCTTTTTCCATTTCTTTGAAGCAAAACTTGTCTAAAGTACGATTTTAAGCATGATTGACTTTATTCAATTCCTGTCATAGTTGCAGACCACAACTCTATCAATTAGTTTGTTTTAATTATGACACTAGGTCCTTTGTTATACCATTGCGATAACTGTGATAGAGTTGGGTTTTGCAACCACGCTCAGTAAAATCGTCATACTTTCAACAAGTGTTGCCTCAAAGAAGATGTTCTACCAATGTTTACCACCTATTTACATTTCTAAAAAGATTCATTAGACTGTTCCAATGATATAATTTTGTTTTACTAAATTTCTTCCGAATTCATCACAATGATTGAGTTTCCTTCACTTTTTGGTATAAATTCCATAAAGACACTTATTATTGTTTCTTTCAATGCTTTGTTTCACAATATTAACTGTAGTGATTAATTTAGTTTTTGGCCATAACATCAAAATAAATTTGAAAAATAAGTATGGACCTAAACATTTTCAATGCTTTGTTTCACATCATTAACTGACAAATCTGCTTCTTAGTTTAGAATCTTGTATTTTGGGGGAATTATCTTTAAAATATAATGTTTCAATGTTTCAAATTTCATTGAATATATAGAATTCTATCAGACAACAACATTATTTAAGTCGCAACATGTTTCAATGGAGCTTCCACCATTTTCAAGTTGAATGACAAGCCTAAAGGCAGCGTATAAACACATAATCATAACATGCAATCTACAATTATGTGTTTATACACAGCCTTTAGGGTTGTCATTTTACTAATAAAGCTTAAAAGGAAGCTCCATCAAAATATTCTACTACTACTCGTCACTACACAAACATTTGAAACATTGAATATGTAATTGTTTGGCCACAGACACTTTAAAATTGCCTTTAACAAAAAGCTATAGAAAGGTAGTAGTTACAGAAACCAATTACGATCTTGTTAGTCTTTTCTCAATTGTTAACTGTCATGTTAATCACATTCTGTTTCCAGGACAACGAGGAAGGATATGCACCTATTCCAACTGCTGCTCCACAGGTAGGGAAAGATTTCAGTTGAAGATGTGAAAATAACTTTTAAACAGGATGATTAATTGCAGTGGTGGTCTATATTGATTGAAGGATGTAATATTTTTCAAAAGTCTTTAATTCATTCTTCATATCATTTGTTAGAGATATATATTTTGAGTGGCCTTTATAATTTCTTATTTTCTTCTTTAAAAAATGTTGTTAGTGTAAAGAAATTCAATTCGAAGAAAGAGAAACAAAAAAAAATTGATGCTGACAAATTTCAGAATACAATTCTATTTCCATGGTACACTGTCTTGCACTTGGAAAATGGAATTGGGCTCTGAAATGGGTTGCAAATGAAGTTTTGAAAATTTGAAAAATAATTTTTGTTGCTCAATTTCATAATTAGAATTAGTATCATTATTGACAAAAAAAAAATCAATTCACTCACTAAGAAAATATTTTGTTCAAGCGCAAAATTTGGGTACCTTTAGTTAACACTAATGGTCACTTGAGGTTGTGCCCAGATATTATAATCTCTTGCCGGTAAATGAATTTTATAGATATATTTCATTTTTATTCTATGACCTTTGTTTTGTTTTATGGCATTTTCTAATCCAATACATTGCATTACATTTCAATGTACAGCACTATGGTAGCACCGAGGTATTGTATAGCACAGTGTGAACTAAACAGCAGTAATTAAAAGGCATACCATTAGATTTTGATGAATTCATTATGATTACTTATAGAATCTTTCATACGTGAACTTTTTCACTTATGCTGGAAATGTTGTCAACATGACAAACAAACTTGAAAGCAATTCTGGTCACACATGCCACCAACTTAGAAATCTGATTTTGTATAGCATGATTTTTAAGAACTTGTTTTTGGGAAGATTCATTCTGTTTCTGTTATGAAAAGAAATATCGATAATTATTAATGGTATGCCTTGAGCAGTGGACAGACAGGTGGTTTATTCTGCAATAAATTGAATGGATTGAAATAATGGAAACTAAGATTCGGTAACTAACTTCTGGAGCAAGATACCCTACATAAGGGTCAAGCTGCACCAAACTCAGATTTAGTCAAAACGATTCTCCACAGCAAACCGATGATGTACCTATTTCCAATAAGATTTTTTATCACTTAACAACCCTTATATTCGAATTGATATCACTTTGCGATATACTTTGTATTATCACAAAGTGGAGTACACGAGTACTGAAACACGTGAAAAGCATTGTGCGCGGCACGTGCATAATGCTTTAGACGTGAAGAATTGTAAAGATCAAGAACGTAAAGAATTTTGAAATTCTCACATTTTTTGCAAATTGGCGAAGTTAAGTGATAAAATGATTCTTAAATCATGGGAAGTACTACCACCTTTTATTGGATTCGATTTTTTCTCATCCAATAAAAGGTGGTATTACTTCCCATTCATTGTAAGAATCACTTTGTATATTTTATCAATCTAAACATTATGAATGGCCAATTTTCTGGTAAATTTTGGTGAAATTGTGTCTCGATATTGGTTTAACTTGACGTTATCCAGAGTGACTGTGTGGTCATCAAAAGATTTTAAGGTGTTTCTTCAGAGTAAATGTGAACATGTCTGACCACAGCTCAAATAACGTGTGATGCTTTTCTCATGAAAGTAAATCTTTAAATTGCATCTTCCTATTTGTCTCATTCTTCAAAACATTTGGAACGTCAAAGACGTATTTCATCATTGTTATAAGCATGTTTTTGATCATTGGCTCACTACACGGCTGATTTTATCATTTTCAAAATTAATTGCTTTTGTTTTAATTTTTGATACATATTTTAATCTATACATATTTTAATATTGGCATGGACGTTTGCAGATAAATGCCAATTCAATTTTTACACTTTTTGGGAATTTTTAAGATTCAATTCAATAAATCCCACTCTTGCAAAATTCTTTTTGCTCCCTCCAAGCCTAGCTAGTATTCTGATTTTAGAAGATTCCTGCTTGCATAGTGCTCTGAAAAAATGTATGTCTTCTGGTTTGCAACAGATGATGATATTTGAATTAGATGTGTTATCTATAAGAAACATCAGTCGGCAATATTTCCTCAAAACTGCATAAGTATTCATTCCTCACATGCGTGAATTCACGCTTTGTATGATTTGTAAAAAAACACTTTGCATGTTTAGAACAATACTCTTAATTTTATTCAGTATGCTTGGGAAGTTTGATAAACTTTCACAGAGTTACCAAATATTAAATATGGATGCCTACTGGGTCTGGTAAAAGTGTACTTTTAATGACATTATGCTTAAAATTGACCAAAACGAATTAGCAATGATTTATTTAAATAAAACTGCTTCAGTTTCTCAAAAATCACATTCATTGTTTAATTCCATGTTCTGTTCACAGGTGTCCAACGTGAATACCTCCCTACTAGATTCACAAGTAGAAAGCAGAGGACCATCTAATGAACAAGCTATATCTTTATGGAGAGCCTTGAAAATTCCTGTAAGTTAAACTTAATGTGCTGTATTCTTCTCGTTTATCGCTTCAGCTACTAATATTATAATGATGCAAGCACAAAAGTTTGCTGATTGAAGTCAACAGTATTTGATAGATCTACTGTAAGTTTGATGCCAGATTGATGATTTTCTTTTACATTTTTTATTACAAAAGAAATTGGCGAAATTTATGACTTCATTGTCTATTTGATAATGCTTTTTGCCAATATATACTTGTTTCTGAAGATTAAAACATTTTTTTGTTTCGAATTGTACAAAAAATGTACAATACAACCAAGTTCTTGAGACTTGTCATATTTTGGAGAATGTCTACTTTTGTAAAAATATATTTTCAAAATAAGTGCTTCAAGTACAACATGTATCAAAAAAATATCCACCATTATCAAGCTATTTTCAAATGACAAATCTTGTGGTTGCTAAATAATCTGCAATCAGTATATTCCCATAGCCATGTGACTTAAACAAGTTTTACATGAATCTTTGGAGGCACTGTGACAGTTGGGCTATCGCCATTCAACATTGTGTGTCATATGGTGATGGAATCTTGTGATTGAGATGTTATTGGCAAACACAAGGTTTGACTGTTTGACAATATTCGGACAATGGTGGACAATTTGAAAGAAATGTTTCTTATTTCAAGTTAAAAATTAATATTAACCAATAATGACAATTTTTTTTTACTTTCAGGGAGTTGTAGAGTTTTCTCTATGTTTATTTTTTGCCAAGTTGGTCAGTTACACATTCCTATTTTGGCTTCCAAAGTATATTAGTCATACAAGTAAGTATCTACATTTACATCCCAGAATAATATCCCTATATTTCCTCATTGATACAAAGGTTGTTTTTTACAACCAAATAAAGCTAGGATGTTCAAAATCTTTTTTCAATGACTTCATATTCAACCAACTCCAGCATAAGTACAGGTTATGAAACCTGGTTAGCAAGTTAATATTTTCCTGATATCCCTTTTGAAGGTTTGTAAATCTGGTTTTATTTGAAGGACCATTCATACTCCTTGATGTTTTAAAAACTGAAGTGCACCTTTCTGATGATATTCAAATGATATCACACTGGAAGATACCATCACTAGCATGCACCGTGAGTGTATCCCTTGTTTTTTTTTCTTATTAAATATCTTTAGTAGAAAATTAAAAACAAAAACAAAGACGCTGAAGTTCATAGTCGACGTTTCGATATTTTAAACTAATATCATCATCAGGAAACAAATTTCGAACAAATATCACAGTTAGCATGCATTTTGATGTGTTGTAAATTCTATAATTTATCCAGGGAAATTTGTTCGAGATTTGTTTCCTGATGATGATATTAGTTTAAAATATTGAAACGTTGACTATGAACTTCAGCGTTTTTGCTTTTGTTTTCAATTTTCTACTGACTATGACCAAAAACAAACATCATAAATATCTTTACCTTTGCAGGTGATAAAATCTCACCAAATGAGGCGGCAGATTTATCAACATTATTTGATGTAGGAGGTATTGTAGGTATGTATTTAACATGTGTTGTGACTTGCAATTTCCAGTTCACCTTATGGATGCTCTATATTTATTTTAAACATAAAACTTGTTGAAACTTACCCAAGTGAATTTTTTAGAACTGCATGTAGTATACACATTTACAATTTCTCTGAGCACTTAGCTCTACAAATTAATGTGATGGAAGTATTCCGAGATGCGTGAGCTCAATTAAATTATTTGTTATTTACAAGACAGTAGACATTTGATAACCTTTTGTGTAACCAGCCAACGGAACATGCGCTCAGGGGCTGAATGCACTTTGGATAGGATTCTTTTCCCTTCATGTGAGTACATTTTTTTTCATTATGTCCAATTGTTTTTCAGGTGGTATAGTAGCGGGCTTAGTATCTGATTATACTGGAGGATACGCCACTACATGTGTAGCTATGTTAATTGTTGCAGCTCCTATGGTTAGTTGCTTACACGTATACCATCTCCTTTTGGAGAATGAGCCAAACTTCAAATGACTGAAGGCATTGACTCAAGCAAAGGGGTGAAAGAGAGTTTTTCTATTTCATGCTCGTCAACTCTACCCCAGGGAATCGAACCTGGGACCTCAAACGTTTGAAAACGATGTCGGGGATCAGAAATGCAGGCACCTTAACCATTGCGCCACCGGGCCACCCCAATAATATTTACATCAAACAAAATGTGGACCAATGTTAAATCAAAAGTTAACAACAAGATCTAGTTCATTCATTCTCTTTTAAATGAAACAAAATACATTAACCAATTTTCTAAGGAACTAGAAACGTATGCAACGACAGATGTCAAAACCTAGTCACCCAGGAATATAAAAATTTTGTTTTATTTCAATTTTGCAATCTTCACCTTGGTCACAAATTGTAATTACCATGTTCTTCCCAATAAGGGCCCATGCCCTTATGGGTACCCTCTCCTCCATGAAACTAATGAATGTCAATTTTCATGCTTTATTCCTAATATAAATTTGGAATTTTTCTAGTATTTTTTTAGGTTTTTACAAAAATCGTAGTCAATATAATATTATGATATTTCTATTTCAGATGTTTATTTATGAAACATATGGTAGTATAAGCATGGCAAATAGTATAAGTAAGTAGCAATAAGTTCACAATAAAAAGAAATTTTCGACTTTTTTAAAACCGATCTGTTCTAATTGGGATACCCAACATCAAAAAAAGTTATATGACATTTGCTACTGTTAGGGCTAAAGACACAATTAATGCATATATTAATTGAGCAAAAGATACCTGTTTGAACATTAGTTGCAGTGTATACTTGTACAACTGTTTTGGCCTAGTACATGGCTGTGATTCACCCCATAGGGACTTCTCCCAATAGGGGGTCTACACATTTTCATCTACCACTGTGTTGTGATTCACATCCTTGTGATATTGCCGAAACGGTTGTACATGTATCATCTACACTGCAACTCTAATGTTCCAAACGGTATGTTTTACTCAATGACTGACAATAATATCAGTGATTAATGGAACACAAAGACTTTCGAAAGCGTATTATTTGCATGATAATTCTAAATTTCTTTAAGAAGTTAACAACAATATTTTGTTATTTTTTCAGTTTTGTTATTAATTACCGGTGCCTTTGTGAATGGTCCCTATGCATTGATCACTACAGCAGTATCAGCTAACCTTGGTACACATCAGTCTCTACAGGGTAACTCTAAAGCTCTTGCCACCGTGACGGCAATCATTGACGGCACTGGCTCAATTGGTGAGTAGAAATGTTTCAAGACACCACTGCATCAAGTTTTATTACACAGCCAAATGATTTAGGATTTCTCAGTAAAACTAGCATTAGTTATCAAGATGTTTGACCTTGAATATTCAGCCACATATGTACCAAATTTTTATTGCAAACTGTGTTGAAAATATGAGATGATTTTCTACTCTCCACCTTTTTTTCAACACAGTTTGAAATACTTCTATTAAAATAGTTGCTACAAATGTAACTTACACAACCATTTTGATTGGTATATGACCAGACGTTGCATCTCAAATTTGACTATTCTTGTCATTTTGAAACAATGTTTCAATTTAAAACATCCAGGTGCCGCCTTGGGTCCACTGATGACGGGAATTATATCAGATGCTGGCTCATGGAAAGATGTCTTCTATATGCTCATTGGTGCTACAGTAGCAGCCATGTTGGTATGTTATCTCTTCTCTGATTGGATGTTTTCGTCATGTACATGATTTATTAATTTTTCTTTGAATTTTAAGGAATAATGCTGTGTGCTTCACCAGGAAGTTTAAAGGGGGTTTGCCGAAAATGTTTTTGTTTATTGAATGTCCTGTTGAGCTTTTGGACTTCAGACTAGATTGGTGTGTGAGGTTTTACTCATGTGGGGCTCGAGGGTAGATAAGGCACACATCACAACCCCACACTTTGAGAGATTGGGAAATTATGTCCTAATCACAGTTTGTTGAGGGAGTTACGAGATCAGTTTATTGATAGCATTGACTGCATAAAGAAAACAAATTAACCAGGCCTCTATACTGGGTCAGCCTTTTGTTCACTGTCAAGGCACCAGCACGCCAGACAAAGGGGTTTTAAGCTCTATTAAGTTTTAAGATCCACCGTCTGAGGTACACTGCCTGACCATTATGCTGACCCGACTTGGAAATTGAGAGTACGCCTAGGAATGGGAGGGGTTCTTAAAGAAAGGGGGTTGGCTGCCAAAGAAGGGTTTGTCTGAACTGCCAAACTCCCCAAGCTATGGGCATTATACAAAGTTTAATGGGATAGCTAAAAGTATAGTGATGGTATAAAACTATTTATGGAAATGCTGTTTTATTGTAGAATTGTGATGTTGTTTCAGTATTAAGAAATATGTATAATATGCTTTTAATTAATATGAAATCAATCATTGTTTCTATTTTATTTATTTCATGGCTGCTCACTGAGAGGAAATTTATTAAGCAATATGATGGCGTACACTTTATTTTTTCCATGTATATATTTCTCCCAAATTTTATAGCCTTTCCATTCACTTGACCTTTAACCTTGAAATTTCCATTAACAGTTACTGACAAGACAAGTGATCAAAG
Organism: Phoronis pallida; assembly: GCA_028565715.1. NCBI lineage: Eukaryota > Metazoa > Phoronida > Phoronidae > Phoronis > Phoronis pallida. The sequence goes on from JAOXYC010152217.1 coordinate 9,608, forward strand.
AAATACGATGCTGGATTAATCGGCGTCCTGTTACTTAATGCCTACAACAAGTGGTTTTAAAATAAGTTGAAGAGAAGAAAAGATAGTAGTGTGATACCATGTATTATGGAGAAAAGAAAAAGAGAAGAAAAGAAGAGAGACTATATTTTCTTGCCAGCTTTAATTGTGAATGCAACTACAATTCTTAACATGTTCCTATATATTAATATATTATTAATAAAATAAATGTTCATCACTTGGAGATAACTTTTTTGCAGTAAAGTTTTCAGAAAAAAAAAGAAAACAAAATGCATTTGGTTTTCTTTCTTGTTTTGAAAACTTAATGCAAAAAAGTAATCTCCAAGTGATGAACATATATTTTATTACCCTTTCTAGAGATTATGAACAACATTTTCCATATTTCCTATATAACTTGTTTAAGTTGCCTTGCATACGAGAGAACAATGGTTTGAATCTGTATATTTTTCATTTACTCTTCAACCAGTAATATTGGATTCGATTTTGAAAAATCATAGAACACGCCAAAGGCTCATTCTATGATTTTTCAAAATCTCATCCAATAAAATGTTGTATTACTACCCATTCATTACGAGAATCATTTTATACACAACCACCAATTGATGTTAGGGACATTTACTATTATCATGGTACTGGCATGTTAGAATCATCTATACTAAATAGGAAAACATGAAGGCCAAGGATAAAAAAGCTCCACATACATTCTCAAAGTATTGGTCTAAAAGATTGTGCATTGCCAACAAATATAGTTTAATATCATTTTTTGAAGAATACGTGATTTTATGTGCCTTAGACATTAAAACAATTGACCTTTTTAAAAGAGAGTTATCAAAAATAATTATTTATTTCTAAATGCATGTTGGGCATTAATGGGGCTAAGCCTTCGTTCTGAACTGTTCTTCTATGCCTGATCTCAATTATATGTTAATCGACTGTAGCATCGCATAAGCCTATTCAATGTGTTCTTGACAGGCAGGAGTTATAACATGTTTATTGCAGGGTTAACTAAGATAAATACATGTGATGAATAGTGAGTATGTCCTGTTTGTGTATTGCACAAAGTCAATATACAGTTTTATTGCCCCATTGGCAAAATCCAATTCTGCTCAACATGGCACGAGTTAACACGGCTAACAATTGTTTTTAAAAATATCCATGATTAGTTTCAGGTATTCTGTTGTGTAAGTATAATATGAAATAAAATAAATTATTTAAACTAATTTTTAACTCAATTAGCGTAGTATCCTAATCACAACACTAAAAGCTCCTAGTTAGTTAATATGTTTTGTTAATCAAAAACAAGAAAGATCTCTTTGTTCCATACAAATTAATGGTTACAAAATGTAAGGTAGTCTTGAAATATCTATATTCAACAAAGTGTCAGGCTTCATAAAAACTACCTCAATTTGTTAATTGATATTCTATTTGATAGAATTGTTGCCTTTTCAAATTTTCACATTCCTGTTGTTATATTATATCAAATATATATTGTCGATATATATTGTCGAGAACTATTAAGTGCTTTGAAAAAAAAGTACATTTTAAGCACTGGGCATTATAATTATTACAAGATTTGTATTATTCTTATTTTGCATAATTGTGAACTTGTGATCGCTTGATAAAGCTTTAAGAACTTTTTGAATAAAATTTGTTTTTTAAAAATAGGAAAATGCTTTATGTTCTTTTGACTGTAACTTTGCTGCACGGAAATGTGCTACTTACAAGTCATGTTTTTGTAATATACGGTTACGCTCGTAGCTCCATTCAAAAATTTGGTGTGTCTGAATTTCTTAAACCAAAGTTAAACTAACAATCTGTTGTACAAAAAATTAATCAACAGAAAATTTAGTCCAATTAGTGCAAATCATTTTGAGCCAAAAAATCTCCTAAGTGCAATTTTTTTTTAACTGTTACGTCAGAATTTCGCGATCAAAAATGACTTCTAGTATATTCTTTGGTGTTTGAAAATGGCAGGTATTTTACCATTAATGAACTTCTCTCCTGGAAGACCAATGCTTGATATTGAAAAGGCCAATGATGGTCTGACTGCTGGGTCCGACTGTCTCACATTGTCAGCCAAAGTGCCCACACGTTACCGCACGTGACGCATTTACTAACGCACAAGCTCCCCATGTTTGTACTATGAGTCTCTCGTATTACCAACTGACAGGCAACGTTGCAATAGATAGCTTAGTGAAGTTCTGTCTGACAGACCGAGTGTTAAATAAAGCGGATCCCGAGTCGTAGTTGCGCAAGGTCAGAGATGGCGCGTTACGGACATGGCTGTGGCCGATCGATCAAAACTAGATAGTGACGCCTGATGACGTAACGGGAGGTTTACATCATTACATTTTCACTGCAACGTCACAAATTCACTAATGTGGCAATAACTTTTTTGATTTTTAACGTACAAAAATATAACTTGAATTTATTTGTTCCTCTCATCGGCACCTTTCCAACGTTAAATTGAAATTTGAAATTATCTTTGGAAAGGTCTCAATGAGTCAGAGGAACAAATAAAAGTGAAAAATAGTTTTCTACGATCATAATTAAAAAAGTTATTGGCATTTATTCAGTTTTGGTGACCCGAAAAAACTGCCACTTTTTAAATTACCCCTTTCGAGCAGAGGCTTTTTTCAAGCGATGATTTCAAAAAATATGCTTTTTTGCTAAGACGTAACTGCTTTTCATGACACAAATAAAGTTCTCGTCCCTTCAACCTTTTCTTCAGAAAAACGAGTTCAATTGGTACCAAAAAAGGCCGACACGGTTATTCGCACTAGAATGAAACTCTTATTTTTTCTATATGGGCTGATGCCCGAACTTTGGTGAAAGTTTCGCGCATATTATTGGTCGTGTCTTTCTTGGAGAAAAGTTGTCTTAAAATAATAATACACTGAAAAAATAGTGTGCTTCGGGGAAATAACAAAAACAATAGGTTTACATCCTGTAAGATGTAAACTTATTAAACTGTAGGCACTCATTTAACGAGCTTTTAATCCAGGTAAGTATGGGCGGGGTACTTTTCACTGTTGACAGTTGAATCTTTACTGAGCCATTTTCAATTAAAAAAAGACAACTTTAGCATCTTTTGTAGCTGTTATTAACATTTGAAAGGAGGTAGTTTTTGTTATTGTTATTGTGCAGTTGTGTGGCTTTAAGGTCGACATCTAAAGGTTGCAGAAAATCACATTTCTCCAAATTTGTCCAAATAGGTGACTATTTCCCAGATGGCCAAAAATGGCTGGTTTTCATCGTACTACATTTTCAGTCTGCACTAAATGAAAATGGACAGACTTGTAAAGATCCTTTATGCCTGCTTGTATTTACACAATGATAATATGTCATTCACATATTCACAGACTTTCTCACCAACTCTACCCATTGATTTTACCAAAGCACAATTCCAATTATAATCGTACGTACAAGAAATGACAAAAGATATATCATTTTATGCGTTTTAACATGTTTTAACAAAAACATGCATACATTTTATCTATTGCAGCGGACAAAATATGAAACCATGTAATTTTATCTATTAAACATTTCAACTACATTGCCTTAAAACTATTGTGAGGAACGACCCTGCATCTGCTGCACAATGAAACAACAATCAAAATATAACTGGCAATTAATAAATTCATATTAATATTTATTTATTTATTTATAAAATCTACATCTAATCACGCATTAAGTGCTTTGATAGGAACGACCAGGCATCCGCTACACAGCACAAAACAAAATCCCAATTATTCAATTCTCAAAGCCAATATACACCAACATTCGATTAGAACAATTAACACTAAATATATGTGGGGACATAGGGTCATGATCTCATACCTAACCTAAATATAGTTCTGTTTCAAGGCATGCCATTGGTTGTCTGCTGAGGTTGTGACAT
>JAOXYC010153328.1:0-13507 GCA_028565715.1 Phoronis pallida
TACGAACCGACGAAGTGACCGCGATGGTCACGAAAGCTCTTCATGCTCAAAACACTGGACTCTGACAAGGTAACTACTTTTGATATTCAACTTAACAGAGTCGGATATGAACATTCATGCGACAACTGTGAACTTATTGAAGAGCATTTAAAATAGCCCGAAAATTACTACGGACATAATTGGACAAACAGACATAATGGCAAAACGAACATAATTGGACTGAACAATCGTATTCTTAAGCTTCCTTTGCGCAGTCTTAAATACAAACTTGCAGAAAATGTTTGTTTTTGGCCACACCATCAGTAGAAAAAATATAACGCATGTTTTTATAATAATATCCATGTTTGAAGCAAATAATTATATATACACAAAACTATAATACAGAAGAGACAAACGTTTCGGAATAAACTTAATCCATCCTCGCTGAGGAAGCGAGTTATTTTTAATTTATATTATACCTGTTGGGTTGACTTTAGTTTACTTGTGTCACTCGCTACGTCACCGAGGATGGATTAAGTTTATTCCGAAACGTTTGTCTCTTCTGTATATAGTTTTGTATATATATATAATTATTTGCTTCAAATATGGATATTATTACAAAAACATGCGTTATATCTTTTCTACAAACTTGCAGAAACAACCTATGATACAATCGAACACGTTTTTTCAGTTTTATGTTTTGGATCACGATACTGCCCTAATGGCGGAACATGCAGCAGTCATGATTATTGCAACTGCAACAACGGATTTTACTCTCCAAGATGCGATCGTGAGTTCTTTTATTCTCTCATCGAAAGTATAAACTTTTTAATTTGAGAAAGCTAACCTGAGGCCAGCGCTTATCACACTTATTTTGTTTCAATGTTATTCATGGGTTTTTTCCTTCAGCTTTTGGTATTTATTCCTTGTATACAGGGTGTCCCATAAGTAATTACACCCAACTTTGGTCACTTGTAAAAATATTATTTTCAAGTAAATGCTTATTAAAATTACTTGAAATAAAAAGTTGACCTTTTATACGTCATTTGTCAAAAAATAATCAAGATATTTTGAAAATTGTCATTTTTGTGAACATTTGAAATTTCGTACTCGAAAATCGCTCTGACCACTTTTTCCATTTGAAATACATGTAAATGTCCAAAAGTTCAAATTTCATTATCGACTCAAAAGTATTTTTAACTTCAATTTTATTCCCTTTGTTCGATAAGTATCATTGTAATCGACGGCCAGTTGTAACAGTTAATATTGAATAGAATTGCAAATGAACAAACATATTTTATGCATATTTATCTAAAAAAAAGCTTTATAAATACAGTTTTCAAGGAAATCGTTCTATTTTTTAAGGAATTACTCATGAATGGTTAGATAAACCTGTGTTAGAGTTTTATTAAAAATTTCCAATGCATTTATGATTAATGAGCGATTAGAAGCTTGGAAAAACAAAAAATTAAACTTTTCAGCGTTTACATGTATTTCAAATGGGAAAAGTAGTCAAAACACTTTTCCGTCGACTTACAAATTTTAAATGTTCACAAAATCTTGATTATTTTATGACAAATGACGTATGAAAGGTTAGATATTCATTTCGAGTAACTTTAATAAGCATTTATTTGAAAAATATTTTTACAAGAGCCCAAAGTAGGGGGTAATTACTTATGGGACACCCTGTATAGAGGATGACTTTTTCACTTCTTAGATATAAATGTTAAGCTTTGCATTTACACGATTTACTTTTTCATTATTGTTCGCCATCCGTCAAACTCACAAAACTAACACGGCGTCACCAAAGTGACTTTATACGAACGGCCGGTTTTTCACATGACGGGCGACAGTTTTAAGCTCCCTCCATCTTATGACTTCCCACGCATACCTTAACGAAATACATGTACATTTTGATATGAATCAGTGTATTCCCTTTATACATGTAATATTTACAGAATGCCCCCATATCAGGAACTGTAGCAAGATAACCTGTGATGCAGGGCCATCAAACAATTTATGTCGTGAGTGCGAACTTCATTCACCGTCGGGATCAGCATACCTCCTGTCAAGCAACCGGTGTTTGGGTATGTACAGTATATTGTATAGAAAATAAGACAAAATATCTCCTACTCCGACAGAATTTGACAATATTTTGACAAAAAATAGTGCTAAAATGTTGTCACAATCTATCTGGTAAACAAACAAAGTCAAAATCAGTTATCGAAGTTCCTGTTTTCACTCTGCTCTAATTACTTTTGGTTTAAATTTAAAAATGTTTTGTTGTTTTTTTTAAAAATGTTGGTGATAAATTTGACAGAATTTTGACAGCGTGCTGTCAAGAACAACTTTTTAACGATTTTATTTGAAATATACTGTAGATGTAAAATAAACTAAGCAGAGCGTTATCATACGCCGCTCATTACGAATGTAGAATTATCAACTGTTGATTTACGGCGTTTCGGGCCGTTCCTTTTACACAATTAGACCATCTAGCGTTGCCAAACCTTCGTCAGAGTTGATCTCAGATAGATAGATTGATAGGTTTATTATCACCAATACAATGCAATACAATACAATTCAATATTATACATGTATCAATTGATGTGGTGATCAGCTAAAGGTTTAGAAAACCGCTATCAAGCTGATCAACCAACAATAGAAAAAGGGAAAAATATTCATTGCATAAAAAGAACAAAGGGCAAAAATATTTACAATACACAGCCAGAATACTACAAAAAGGAAGAATGATGAGTAATCAAAGCGAATGAATGAGACACAAGACAATAACCAAAATACTTGAACCATCTTAAACACACATAGCAATTTTCATAGGTACAATTGTCGTTATAATTACTTAGAATGTAATTTTTAACATAATTCGAAAGACCTTGTAGGGAATGTGTATTTACTTTATCTTTTATACAAGAAGGGAATACTTTATTATTTATCAAATAAGGTATTTTGTATCTTAAGAATTTTTGACAAGATGTTTTTTTTTAAAAAGGCGCTATTGAAGTTTGACGAAAATTTTAAAACTAAATCAGTAGCATACATGTATATAGAATGCTCAGGTGGGTGTCTGCTAATTCTATGTAAATTTCTATGAGGTTCATCATTTTCTATATGTTTACATGTATAGAAAGAAGTCGGAAGTTTTCTCACATGTTGTCTGATCAGATAGTTCATCGAGTCTGAAATGGCATACACGTTTCTGAACGTAGCAGAAGTGTTATGTGCAGGCGAAGGTCGAGATTCAATTCATAACTAAACGGCTAACCCAATCGACCCAATTCAACAAGTTGATAATTGTACAATCGTACTTGCAATCTATTAGAATTTTAAAATGAGTAAATAAATTAGCGTGAATAAATTAGTGTGACAATTTCGGGGCAATTTGGCGTTTTTAAAATGTTCTTGTCCCACTGTAAACATCGATAGGCTGTTACACAATTAGCTCATCAACTTATCAATTTATTCACGACAGTCCTACCAGAACTGCTGTGTTCCACTATACATATCGCGTTTCATGCTGACATTTTCATAGCCAAAGCTATGACTGTTTAAACGCAACCCGCCCCCACCATTTCTGGCATTTCCATTCGCCCAGCTTTACAGAGAGCAATTTCTTATCTGTGTTACACTATATAGTTTCTTTTTAAAATAAACGATTGCAACCAACCAGCCTCATTTCTCTCTGCAAACCGAGCTCGAATCATCTCTCCAACAAAATAGGTACCATGAAATTTAACCCCTCGAGGACATATATTGATTGGGCAACTTCATAGAATCTATTCTTAGTACAATTTCATTCATGTCTGTGTATGACCTAGATTGATTCACGTGAACACCCCTTTGTTACCGTCAGGTCAGTTAGTGCAGTGTTTATATCGAGCTAACAGTTAATTGTTTTTGCTCTCCAAATTTGTAATTTTTCTTTAGTTTTCACGGGTTTTCAACTTCAAAGTTCACTTAGTTTGCAAAAATTGTCACCCACCCATCCCTATTCCCTGGTTAGCTATCGTACGTGTATACTTCCCTCTCAAGGCGTTTTCATTCGCCTATCTTTACAGAGAGCAATTATTCACCTGTGTTACCTTATATCGTTTATTTTTACAATAAACAAATTCAACCAACCAGCCTCATTTCTCTCTGCAAACCGAGCTCGAAACATCTCTCCAATAAAATAGGCACCAAAATAAATGCCATTTTTCCGCATACACGCCCCTGGGCTTGTCTGTGGAAATTCCTGTTTTTGTACTTCGGACGGGGAAATTTATGACGTGTCACCATGATGAATGTTTAATAAAACAATGATTAAGTTAGACATTGGAATTTCTATGATGATGAGTAAAGCGTTTGTTTCCCAGTTCAGTACCGAATTTTTCTGTCTTTTCAAATTCACCGAAATGCAGGTAAGTAGTCATTGTGTCTGACTGAAACGTAGTGTCCGCAACAGATTTTTTGTATTTCTGTTATAGCTAAGTGTTCGTGGTTAAATAACAGATCGTGCTGGCCTGGAACGTGTAATGACCGGGGTTTGTTATCATCTTGTACGTGCAGTCCTGGACTATCAATTGTGGCTGGTGGCAAATGTGAATGTAAGTCCGGTTTTACAAATTTGGCAACACTTGCAATTACGTTTTTCCAGGTTAAATCCAATGAAGCAAAACTTTATCTTGTTTCAGTGCGTAGAAATAACATTTAAAAAATGAAATCACATTGACAAAAGCATTCAGGGCGATGTCGAAATATTTACTTATGTTTTCCTCCAGAACAACTTCAGCTAAAAATGTTTAAGTTATGAACCATTATCATTAATTTGATTGACTCGATTACAATTTCAGTTTCATCTCATAAACCTGAACTGACACGTTGTTCAACACGGGCAATAAGTGAGAGCAATGATTATGCTGACTCGGAAGTTTTGAGTGGGAAGCCAACGGACTGTAAACACCAACAGGATTTTTACAGCGCCTTTGCAAGACCAAAGTTCAAGTTTGAATTCATATTTCATTTCTCCGTAAAGAACATTCCATCCACAAAACCTGCCTACATTTCTGCTTACCACTTTGGCATCGTTGGCGCTTCTACACAAATGGAAACCTTCAGACCTAATGGTAATTTGTGCTTAGGTTGCGTGGAGATGGTAATTCGCGCTAAGGAGAGAAAATAACACCTCAAACATTTGCTTTTAGATGCTTAGTGACAATTTATTTTAACTTAAAAATATAAAAGCGTTTTTTGTTTCAAAATACTGTCAAAAAAAAGAGAATTGATCGAGACGGCCTCTTTGAGAGGAATCATGTGTTGACGTTTTGTTCATAGGTTGAAAATCTGAGGATTTAACTAGTAATTTAATGTTCACCAGAAATATTTGATGGTTATTATTTTCGATGCAGGTACCCGTGTACACTCTGGACCGATCACACCATTGTCATCTGGTTGCAGTCTTGCATTTTCTTCCACGGCACCCCAGGCACAGATTGTAACGTGTAGAGGCATTTTGAATTATGAAGGACAAGAGTTACTGAACGGATTCAGGTGAACAGAACGATCATATAGCAATAGAAAATAAACAACGACAGCTTTCAATTTAAAATATCCTGACACGTTTCAAAACTTTTTCAAAAATGTCAGTATATTTATATTGAAAACTCGATTTTTTTTTATTTATACAACATAGCTTGGTGAGAGAAAATTTGGCTCCGGTAAGAAACTATTCGACTAAGGTAGTCGACTTCTATGCTGCGAAAGATCGGAACGTCATTGTTATGAGTAACGTGATCGCAAATCCAAATAGATAATGATGGAAGTAAGATGCTAGTAGAAATCACAAATTGTTATTATTGTTACTCATAAGTATCATAACACACGCATTTCGTTTCATAATAAATTCATCAAAAGTGCTGAGTTGTTTCACTTTGTACATTGCCATGCTCAAAGTACATGAAAGAGACATGTCCGGTATATTTCCAGGTACTGTATACACTACAGAGCTCTTGGAGGAGGATTTCTGATAACCAGGAATCTTGTGGACCATACCACCAGTTCAAAGCGAAACTACAGAGCGGTAGCCAACTCTAAGACTATCTGTATGATATATGATGCCGCAGCACCAGTACATTGTTCAGAAACTATGAGCTGCCCAGCTGGTGCAATTTACCGCAATGAACCACTCTATATTGCAGATCGTATAACAAAAAATCCAAACATTACAGTTACTTTTGGTGGATGGTCTGATTTTATACCTCCATCTGGCCCTTCTAAATCAGCTTCCGGAATTGAACACTTGGAGTTCACCTTGCATAAAGTTATAGAACATTCATCCCCATTGCTCTCAGTTGGTGATAAGGTAGGAGATAGTATCAAAATAAAGAAAAATGTCTATGGCGATGGCTCGCTTTACTTCATGTTACCAGAAGAGGGAATGTACGCAGTTGTTTCAGAAGTCAAAGACATGGTTGGAAACGTGAAGCATGCAAGACGATTTGTTCTATATGACTCAAATTCAACAATTGCAACACATTTGGAAAAACCAATCGTAGCGTCTTCTGCATCTCCGAATACGAACTACGCATGGCAGACTGATCTGGGCCCTCTGACAGTTAACTGGACAAAGCACTTCTACAATGACTTCCATGTACACAGTAACATGTTGAGAAGAGTTAAAAATGATACCTTTATAACAGGACATTATGACCAGATTGATGGCGACTTACCAGTTACCGGAACCCCCAATGTTGACGGAATAATAGAATTTAATACGGACATAACATTCCTTCCAAACCGAGGCCCAGTTGCCGTTTCCTTGCCCAATCCCTTACAGACAATACAGAACATTATCCGACCGTTTAATGATGGTGACAAAGTTGAGGTTTTTATTCAAGCACGGGATATTATGGGACATGTTACCAAAGAAAGTGTCATTGTCAATTTTGATTCATCCCCACCAGTCATTTTAATTCCCGGAATCAGCTATAATGGTAAAAAAGAACTGTTTGTCCATAATCAAGAAGATTTGTCAAAGATGGTCTTCGAGTCCATGGCCATGGACGGAGATAGCGGTCTGCATGACGTGAAGTGGAAATTAGGCACAACTGGTGGTAGTGCTGATATTGGGGAAGGCTCACTCCCGGTTTTCAAGGTATGAATAATTGTTTCTCTTATGATTTTTTTTCTTGATGCTAATTGGCTTATTTTAAATACTTTGTAACTGCATTGTCTGAGTTGCTGACGTAGTTTGTAAAAGTATGGATTTTATGGTATAGTGATTGCTCTTGTTGACGATATGTGTTTATAAAGAGAATGTATTCATAAAACAGTCAAGTGTCAAAGTTTTAAAACTTGAAAGATAAGATTACAATTAATGAATCACATCAGGGACAAATAATGACTCTGAACTCGAAGTGAAAAGTAAGTTAACTACATCTATATTCTTAGGAAGCAGTCTAACATTTCCCATTGAGTTTTGTTTACATCATTTAGGAAATATTTTTACCATGGGTTGTTTTCTTCTTCACATAGCTTTGTTTTAGAGGTTAACAGTTTTTGTAATACAAATCGACCCTTGGCAACTAAGAATTACATGTACAGTGTCTACATTAATGATAGCTTTCTTTTTTAGGCTGACGGTCCGGATGTAAACGTATATTGCCCAATCTCTTTGAACAGCAGCTGTCAGTTTTATAACTATTCTATCAACCTGAACCACCTAGTGTCTGCTAACAAGCACATGGGGAATCACAACAGGGAATACTATTTCACATTAACGGCAAGAAACAACGCATTGTTGTCCAACATACCAACTTCAGTTGAGATTCTGGTTGATGCTTCGCCACCTACAACTGGTGTGGTACATGATGGTCCAATGACTTCAAATCATGACGTTGAATACCAAAGTGAATACACTTTGTCTGGGAACTGGCACGGTTTCTTTGACCACGAAAGTGGTGTTAGATATTACAAATACACTTTCTCTGACAGATGTCTCTCCAAAATAGAAATCAATTCTTTCGGTCACAATACAACAGTCGGTTTCACCACGGAAGATGTTGCCAAAGACGGAAAGTATGTTCTAAGCGTAGCTGCATTTAACGGTGCTAACGAGCCTTCCGACGTTGCGTGTTCGAATGGAGTTGTTGTGGACTGCGCGAGTCCACAATTCAAGGACATAAGACTTTCAGGTTTGCATGTCAGTGATGGTATAGTGTGTTCAAAAGATAATGGTTCTGAAATCTGGGCCGTCTTTCCCAACTTTACAAGAGCTATTCTTACTCCAACAGAGACGTGTATTTCAAAATGTTCCGTGTCACACACAGTTAATACACTTCTTATACCTGAACTTTTAACAAACAATGGTTCTTCCGTGACATTAGACACCGAGATGAGTCAACATATTTGCAAACATAACCCACTCTTCAACGAGTCAAGCCCGATGTTTCTGACCACAGATCACATCCGTCTAAAGTGGGATTGTTTGCACAGGTCACCTATTCATGATTACGAAGTAGGCGTGTCTGCAACGGCAGCATTCGGTAGTAGAGAGTCCACTCATGGTGCACAATTTTACAATAAAATCTTTTCTGGGGTCGGAGAAGGGCAGCAGATTTTTGTCGTTTTGACAGCCATAACAAAGTCATCTGTACAGTCCACGATTACGCTGGGTCCTATTTACGTCGACGAAACACCTCCGAAAATGTCTGGTTTCTTTGATATCGACGTTGGCACGGAAGAGGTGGATCCCATTATTGTGTCATGGTCAACTGGTGCATTCTACGATGCAGAATATTCCAATGGCATTGCTGGGTACCAGTTTGCAATTGGTAGGTGTTCCTTTTTTATATATGATAACCTCAAAAAAAAAACATTTATACTACAGGATAAATCTTCCATCATTTTTCTAAATAATTCTTACTGATCAACTGAAAACTGTTTTCAAGCAATGAAACAATTTCAAAAACACAAAGCAAATAACAAACGTAAGTGCTTCTTTGTTGCCATTCTATTTTTTCAGGAAGTGAAATTGATGCCCAAGCCATATCACCCTTCAAGGATTTTATACCAGTGAAGGAATGCACAAGCGGTAGAAATTGCCTGAAGATAAACAAATCGACTATCAAGCATAACAATATAGGACTTGGTCAATGCGGCAAAATCAGTCTTAAAGTTTTCAACAAAGCTGGTCTATATCATATCTTTCAAGCACCACCAATAATCATCGATTCCGGTATACCCCCAAGTCCAGGATTAGTCTTTGATATTGAAGATATTGGCCAAGTCTCTTGTCCGGAACAGCTGATTGATCTAGACGTTGTTGAACATGGTAGATTTTGCGTTGGTTGGACAGGCTTCACAAGTCATGATAAACTAGAATACTTCGTTGGACTAGGTTTTGTAAAGAATCAGTCAGATGTTGTACCCTTGACATCATTTTCAAACAGTTCTGTTACTGGAAAAAGCTGTGCATGCTTGGTTTTACCCCCGGTTCCAGATTTTGTCAAGGTCTTTTCCATAGTGAAAGCCCAGAAGGTTTTTGACCGATCTAACTATGTTATTGTTGCCTCTGACGGTGCTGTTGTTTTAGGAAGGTCTATCACGCAAGCATCTGTATCAGTGTTTGATGGTCGAGGTTGCCACTCGGTGAATCCATTTGCAAGCAGCAAATCGTTCCTTTTAACGGGCACCTCGAGCAATGTAAGGTTTAATCAAACTGGATATCTTGGCCCTTTCTTCACGTTATTGTTACACAGCGATGAACAGTTACCGGCGTTTAACATATTCCAGGGTGATAATATTCCTGTCAGTGAGTACCAGGTATGTAACAGGTCTTCATTCAGTCTTTATTTTACCTTCAAGTGGAAGAATAAACCATTCAGCTTTGACCTATCTCACAACGAGGAAAATGGTAACCAGTCCGTAAAAGCGTATCTTCTACCATGCAGTGCAAACGAGGATTATCAATCAACGACAACGTCACTATCTGCCTACTGGACTGTGGAATCCTACGTACATGACCACGTGACCCACTACGAATGCGCAGTGTCTGAATATGCATGCTCGCAAGAATGCACTCATCTAATAAATCTTGTTTCATGGGTAAACCAGGGAACAAAGAAACATTGTGAGTTTTCAGGAATAAACTTGAAATCGGGGTTTAAATACAAAGTTTTAGTACGTCCATGTTTTCAACACATGTGCTTCAAGACTTCAGCTTCAGACGGAGTAATAATTGTACCAGAAACGCCAATTCATGGTGACATTGATGCAGATGTTAAACTTTCTGGGGAACCTGGTAACTACACAGCGTTGGTAAAACTCAAATGGCAACCATTTGTGGTATACTCTGGCAATGTTGTGAACAGAGTCAGTGATTATGGATGGACATTGTCAACCAGCACTCAGTACAAAGGAGCTACTACCGCATGGAAATCAGTGTTTAACAAAACATCGGTAAGTACTCGTTTTTAAATTTCACGATCAGGAATTTGCTGCGATTGAACTATTTCTACTAGCTGGTTAGGGATCTGACTGAGCAACATGCCTTATTTATGTTGTATAAAATTTAAGTGTTTTTCTTTACTAACAATATGATTTATTTTGTTACAGGATCTTGACACGGTCTCATGGGGGAATCACAACTTACAGAGTATGTATGTTCTTCTACGCGGTTATTCGCTGGCAAATCTTTACACCACAACGTCTAAGGAGATCCATCAACAGGTCCAAAAGACAACAGGGATTGATCCAGCAGTTTATGACCTTATTAGAGAAAACATAGACCGATTTAGTGTTATTGTTCATGCATCACACATCCACTCAAAAAGGCTCGAAGAGTTGCATAGAGCTGAGGTTGACTTCACAAATGACACAAACCAAGCACTTGCCCTCTTTGCAGGACCTCTCTATACAGCTTACTCATGGACTCTAACTACAGTCGCTGATACAAACATTAACTGTTCCGTAAACCCCCACTGCATAGCATCCCTGGAAACTTCTGAGAACTTTATTAACTTCCGAAGTATTAACCTGATTCACGGAGTGAGGTATTTCATGTGTCTTCACACCGACCGTCAAACAAGACGAGTGAAAGATTACGTTGAACATCTTTCCGAAATAAACTTATGCAGCAATGGATTTGTGGTTGACACAAGTCCACCACATGCAGGTTCGGTCAGTGTTGTCAACAGTGAAAATGGGTTTGTCACCAATCTAAATTATTTGCTTCTGAGGTGGGATAGGTTCGTCGACATTGAAGAACATGTACCAGGTGTCACGTCTGGTGTAAGATCATACTGGTACTCAGTTGGTGAGTGATTTCCGGATTTATTTTATTTCACATTCATGATTTCCTTTTTTTAAAAGGGTGTGCACTTTTCATTGTACGGACTAGTATATATTGAGATCATTGTGTCAGAAACACTTTTAATTCACACAACATAGTAAGCTGTTTATGTCCCTGCTTATGGTCCTACGATGCCTTCGGAATTGGTTGATATTTGTATGGCGTTAACTCATTTAGGTACCGCTGATGGTGTTGATAACATCGTTGGACAAACGCACGCCGGGCTCCAGACTCAAGCAAGTCTAGACAACATAACACTGCAGGATGGACAACAGTACTTCGTGACTGTTCAAGGTACAACTTTTTGAGACATCATGACAAATCAAGACAATTTCCTCAATTGATCAAGTCACCGATAACACCACAAATTTCATTCTTAAAAGACCTTCAGAAATGGCTATACTGATTGATTTATCAATCCATAAATCAATTAACCTTGTTGTACGCTTCTATCGTAAGTTCAAATAGAAATTCTGCAGTAAGATTTGACTAATAATGAGATTTTCTAACATAAGAACTGCAACATAACGAAATACTCGCTTGGACAACTGTTTTTTCATTACTTTTATTGCTCTTTGTTTATTTCTTTTCAACTTTCTGTTTTTACTTTTTTTCCAGCTGAAGATTATGTTGGCCATGTCATCTCAGCATCTTCAAACCCGTTTGTTGTGGACACCACGCCTCCCATCGCTGGAATCTTACACATTGGTTCGCCACATGGAAGTCGGAGACATCTTACAGGACAACTGTTGGAGTTTCACTGGTTTGACTTTGAGGACAAGGAAAGTGGGATTTTGACGTACGAGTTTGCTCTTGGTTCTGCATCAGACAGACAAGACATAGCGCGGTTCCTTGAGTATACAACGAGTTATGTAACTATTGATAGCACCAATCTTCTCGATGGACACACGTATTATCCTCAACTCAAGGTAATATTTTACAAAATAAGATTTTTTTGTGAAATGTTGTTGCATTCGGTCTGTTATTGTATATATTCATATATATTCATCACACACTGCACTCTGATGTTTTTACAATAACTTTCTAGGTAACCAATGGAGCAGGTTTAATAACCACGTTGACGGAGAAATTCACATTCGACACTTCTCCGCCCTCAATTGGTGTAGTGAGAGATTGCTCAAATCTCACCAGTGTGGACGACGTAGACTTTCAGACAAACACGTCACATCTGTGTGCTTCGTGGAGTGGCTTTCATGACCCACACTCCCATGTTAAAGAGTTCCACGTAGGATATGAAGAGGAGGAAATACTTCCAATATTGTCAAACGTCGGTCATGTAACAAGTAAGTCCAAAGTTCAATGCTTCACTTGTCCATTGTGGACTTCATATCGCTAATAAGGGTATTAGAAAATTCGGACGAGACAACATTTTTCTTCTAAAACTTAAGAAAGGTATGCCTGTCAATTAGCAATAATCCAAATTGTATTAAGCTACCTTTGGCAGTTAAAAGGGTTTTGATCAATGCCACAATCAATATGTTTTTTAAAATCAATGATTAAAACCCGTTTTGCTCAAAGGTGTCATTTTGCCGGCAATATTAAGACCAGGGCGGAAGTATGTCGTTACTGTTGAAGCATGTAATACGGTTGGTCTGTGTACGACTACAACATCAGATGGCGTTCTTATCGACCCATCTCCACCAATAGCAGGTCTTGTTACACTCGGTCATAGGCAGTTCAAACATAGTCGTTATCAGGCATCTAGGTAAGTAAATAGGCTAGTTTATATCGATAACATTTTTTACAACAGTGCGTCACTATTTAATGACTGTTATATTAGATAATCTTGTTAAGAAGACCAATTTAAATTATTTTTAAAAGTAACTAGATACTGACGCCTGATGACGTAACGGGAGGTTTACATCATCATATTTTTACCGCGGCGTCACAAATTTACATATCTGGCCATAACTTTTTTGATTTCGAACGTACACAATTTTTGTTTTTTACTTGTTCCTTTTATTGAGACATTTCCAACGATATTTTCAAAATGTCAATTTAACGTATTTTAACAATCGACGCTGCAATAGACGCCCCTTTTTCATGATGATTTCATTATTTTTAGTAAATGTTGTTATAATCAAAAGATAAGATAAGATAAGATAAGATATATTTATTATCACCAATAAAATACAATACAATACAATTAATTATTATACTGAT
>JAOXYC010154439.1:0-13498 GCA_028565715.1 Phoronis pallida
TCGGACCGTCACGATCACTCCAGCTCCCCCTGTTGGCAAAATAAGATCGAAATCGCTGTAATTGGTTTCTGACACTTTTCTTCCAAACCGCTTGACGGATTTTGACAAAACTTGGCACACATGTTCCTTGTATGGAGCACCGGCACCAGTCGATTTTTGGGCAGTCCAAATCACTACAACTCCCCCTAGTTTTTTTAAAAACTCTATCTTTGTATATGTTGAGTTGCATACCCACGTGGGCGCATCCCTTTAGCGTTGCTCTAGTTTTATCAATACATCCATATAAAGCATTCTTACAATGAATGGGAAGTAACAAGCTTTTATTGGATGAAATTTTGGAAAATCTTGGAACGAGCCTTTGGCGAGTTCTATGATTTTTAAAATCAAAACCAATGAAAGGTTGTAGTACTTCCCTTGAATTTAAGAATCATTTTATCACATCTTGAAATTTCAATAATTTAAAAGTTTATAGACACGTGGTGTTACACGAATGTAAAAAATCGCCACACTAATGCTATGGAATTGGGTAATAGTGTTGCGTGATTGAATACAAGGGTAGTTTGTAACACGTATTGATATCAATTAAAACAAACTGAAATATTGAATGTTTTATTGTTTAACCTTGGCATATAATCAAGTTTTATGTTTGCCAAGTAAGCGTATATTGCCAATTTCAAAACGTGTTCATAAATCTAATATCAACCTAAAAGCATTCAGTTATTATAACGTTAGCACGTCTGCCATTTATCTCTTTATATGGGCATTGACTTAAATCGAAAACTTAAAACCAAACAATAATCAATGTGTTATACAGTTGTAGCAAAAAAAGCCATAACGGTAGATTGTTTAGTTTTATTAGGAAAACAAAAATCAAATTTACTTGCCAGATGTTCGGCGAGTTGTTTAATTTACAACTAAACGGGTACGTAGAAATTTACAAGTACAGCTGCTTTTACAACCTGCTTATGGATGTCGACCTAAGAGAATTAGAAAACACTTTCAGAATGTCTAAGTAAAAGAAAAGAAGACCGTCAGATTAAAAAGTGGTCTTTAGTTCTAGTCTCTTGCTGGTTAGAAAATCTGTATAAAGACGTTTCCGTAATGGGCAGAAGCGCAATGACGATAATACAATCAAAAACTGAAACGGACTGAAAAAAAAAATCTATAGCATTTACATGACAGGTATTTTTATATTCCGAAGTTCATAAACCATCCTCGTTCAGCAGTTGATAACGATATACAATCATAGATATTTTCGCATTATAGTGAATTTCTAGTGGATCATAGACCAAATACTAGATCACAATGGAAGTATTTTAAATAAAGCGCGCAGATGCACTGTCACTCAAAGAAATCGAGTATTACCGCGGTGTCACTATTTGCTAACAAACGAGCTAAGCTCGCCTACGTTGACATAGTCCGCTCTCGTTTGGTTGCAATTGCGGTATCGCCGCAGTTTTTTTATAAGGAAATACATGTACAGCCGATGTGAACCGCTTGCGGAAATAACCTTGTCACTAGACTAGTGTTTCTATACTCCTCAACAAAAGTTTGGAAACGGCCTTTTTTTCTAATCAGCTATATTTTTGATTTGATTGCATTGTTATATATTATTGGAAAGTTTAGCGAACCCTCTTTCCAAAAATACCTTAATATTTGATATTAAAAAATAATTACACTGTCTTTGAAAAGTTCAGTGTTTAGGGTCGGGTGCAGATTTTCTAGTTTTGCAGAAGGTGTCCTAATAATTTCTTACATTTTGTGTTTGAATAAGCTAGTTAACGACGTAGGCCTACATGAGCATGTGATCCCGGGCATGTGATGACCCAATTTTTGACAATTACAATCAAGAATGCGGACTAAACGAAATTCTCTTTATCAAGGTTTCTTTGATGCAAATGGTTGAAATATATTGTTGTTAATTTTATATTGCTATGAAGAAAAATAATAAGATTTCCATTGATATATTTTATAAACCAAACTCACTAAAATTAAAGCGTCCGCGGTTCATTCCAAACTTTTGTTGAGGGGCAATCAGCCAGTCTGGATTTTCTCGTAAAAGTCGCAGTGCCTTCACTAAAGTTTAGTTTTCACAGACAAATCAAACTTATAATAATACGCGTACATCGCTACTTATGAATGTAGAATTATCAATTATTGAAATACGACTCACATTTTCATCCGCTACGAATCGACCTTTCTTTTACAGTTTGATCATTTCTCGTTGCCAAATCGTGTTACTCATACCTTCATTTGTTATCGAAAATACAAAGTTAATAGGTTACAGTTGATCTCTGTTATCTTGTCACCCTCTAGATATTTCATCAAGTCACATATGGCGCCTGTATAGAGATTTCCGGCAGAAGCGAAGGTATTTATTCGTTCAGATGAATGTAAGGATGCAATTTGTAACAACAATTCCTATGCGGCAATTGGGCGCATTCAATGATAATTTCACATTCGTAAGTAGTGATGTACTCCCGGGGATGTACTACTTTCAAATCTACGGTGACATAGGGTTAAAAAAGGTTGACAAAAGTTTTAAACTTTAAAAGCAGTCATCTCAGGATACTGGTTCCTAGCCGTCACCAGGGTCACCAAGAGTTCCAGTGACAAGTACACGTGCACTTTTTAAAAGCAGATAAATTAGTTTATCAAATTGCCACGACGTGCGCTAATTTTCAACATGGCTGCCCCCTTGCCACACGCAAAAAGAAAATTTTATGATTTTCCAGATACATTTGAAACGGATACATCCTCTAAATCTGAAAGTGAATCAGCCAAACTTCTCGAGTATATTGAAAAGAACATTGTCGCCAAAGATAAAACATTTTCTGGGCCGTTTGGGCTCCGAAAAGGTAAGTTATTTGCCATCACAAGAACTTGGCAACACAAAAGCGGAGTGGTAAGAGTACACAGGCACATGAGCAGGCCAACCAACCACATCTGGTTCAAATACTGGAGATTCACTTGCCAAATCCGGGAGATTCCAAATTTAACATTGTTCCAGATATGCCATCTGGTTTTTTAATGGGTAGTTGACAATCACCTCAAGTGGGTTGACAATGCTCGATCTTTAGGGTTTACGCGCTGTGATCAGCTGATCATTAGGCAGATAGGCCTATTTCCCAAAACTGGGAATTATCTCTACTGATCTCAGCAGAGTTAATTTCACCGTAACCAAAAGGAGGAAGCCTCCCGTCTCTGGCGTACAGATCAGGAAATAGCTTCAGAGACGGGATCTTTCCTGTCTATTTAATGGGTTAATTTAGCATCTACTGGAGACTCCCGGCTAATCTGGGAGACTTAGCAGCCTTGCATGAGAAGAGTAGACACCAAGGCCAAGGATCAAGCCTTTCAAGGCATAGAAAATCGAAAAGAAATCTGCGATATAGGTAACTATATATTCCGGTTTGAAAAACAATGGAAATCAGTGTGTGCCAAATTAAACTCCTGGTTGCTGAAATACAAAACAGTTTATCTCCTGGTTTTATTCAGACTTGATCCATTGGCAGGTCTAGAACAGAAAGACAATCATATGAGTGTCTGACCAAATTAAAAATAATCAAACTTTGCAACTGGTTAGTAAATAGGTATAATCCTTTGTTTAAGCTCTTTACTGTGATTACACTGCCTCTGGTCAGTCACTGGGATTCATTGAAGACTACATCCGAAAGCAAGTGTTAACAAACTATGGCAACACACACACAACAACTAGTGTCACGTCTCTACAGACAACGTTATTCAGACATGAAGCTAGGTATGTAATGTCTCCACTTCAACTGCAACATATAACTACCAAATGAATAGCTAAGCTTAAGTCTTAGAGAGTTTTACAACGCATTTACACAGATAAAGCGCGACCCAACACGAAGGTGATATATCGATTTATTGCGAATAAACTAATTTAACGATCAACGATTGTAATGAAACTTTCAGATAGATTAAAAAAGTGGTCGAACTGTAATTGAATGCTAAAAAACCCGAGAGTTGTGCTTTATTTTTAAAAATACCGTCAATTTTAGCGTAGCGCGGCCGGTGCAGTTAAAGATTCTCAGTGATAAGTTCTTGATATAAGTCATTTCCATCGATGCATTGATGAAAATCTGTTGCCAAAGTATTACTAGTCATTTCTGCCTAATTTTTTAAAATCAGAAAAATGAGGTTTTGAGGAAAATTCTTCATAAAACCATATTATACAGGGTTCTCCACCAAACCAAATCTAACGAACATGGTGGGCCCTGGCGTGGGCGATTCAATCATGGCAACCCACCATGATTAAACTGGTGGTGGAGTATACATGTTTTGGAAAGAAAATAAAAGCCAAGCAGACAATGGAAATGTTGCGATCATTTGTTCTGTCCTTATGGGCTTGATACAGCTAGGAAATTGCATAAGATTGTGCTTAGTTAATGCCTTATTTTTCAGGGATATCATCCGAAATGCTGTCAATGCAAGTGAACATGATGCTGTTATCTTCGCTGGAAGTGGGTGTACCTCAGCAGTCCACAAACTCATTCATGCCATGAATATACAACAACCACCTGTAAGCTATACTTTTTGCTTGAAATCAAAATATTGTCCTGAATGAAGTATTGAATATTATCACTGTTTAACCAAACATCAGTAATGAATGTCTGCTGTTGTGGTTTAAGTGTCAAAATATTTCTTCTCTAAACCGAGCAACACTGAGCAATTTTCATAACACAATCCCTATTTTTCATGACTTTCAAAGTTCCACTACCGAGACAACGATGAATAAGAATAAAAATAAAAATTTCTGCTGTACAACAATAACTTTTAGTAAATTTCCCCTTAATAATTAATGTTTTCATTTATTGATATTTTAGGTAGTGTTTGTTGGTCCATATGAACATCACTCTAATCTGTTGCCATGGAAGGAGCTTGGATCTACCATGGTTAGAATACAACAAACTAGTAACGGACTGGTCAGCATATCTCACTTAGAAACAGAGCTTGAGGTAAGTAGTATTACTTCTACTGTAACACAAATAAGCTTTTAGACTTCTCATTGCCAAATAAATGGACAACTATATTTACAAGTTAGTTAGTAAGATGAATAGATGAAGCTTTTGGAACAGATTTTGTGACAGTGTGTGCACAGTCATTCAGCCACATTTTAACAAAATCTGGTTCACCAGTCAATTTTTTAACAGAAATCTATTATTTAGAAATGGCTCTGATATTGTCCTGTTGGTTTTGTTTCCTTACGTGACCATTAGCGCAATATTGAAAATGTTAATATTTTAATTGAAAAAATTCACACTAGTAGTAGTAGTATGACATATGCTCATTATAATTCCAATTCATTTGGTATGTCCATAATGTTTATTTTATTACCTCAGAAATGGAAGAGTTCCAACCGACAGCTGATTGGTTGTTTCTCAGCAGCATCAAACATCACTGGAATTCTCACAGATGTCGACTCTGTTACTGTCACACTTCATCGCCATGGTGCTCTTGCATACTGGGATTATGCCACAGCGGGCCCCCATGTTGATATCAATATGAACCCTGTCATGCAAGGAAATCACAATGCCAGGAAGGACGCCATATTTATTTCTACTCATAAATTTGTTGGAGGTGTGCAGACGCCAGGTAATTGCCACGTCAAAAGTTAACCCAAACAAAAGTGCAAAAAATAGTCAAATATTTTGATATGAATATTTGAAAAAAATGCTTTATTTTTCAAATCAACGTGTTTTAAACAAAATGAATTTGGTTTTGCGAAACAAAAATTTTAGTTTAATTTATGACAAAGACTTCTTTTAATTTTCCCATGGAGGGTATCTGAATATCATGCTGAACTTCTTTCAAAAGGAATGCAATGAAGCTATTCTACACATTTTGTTCGTCTGGACTCTTTATAAAATATATATTTTTCAGGCATTTTGGTTGCCAAGAAAGTCCTGTTCATCAACCCTGTCCCCTCAAATTGTGGCGGGGGCTCCGTGTTCTATGTAAGTCTGTACAATTTTGAGAATTTTATTGATTGTCACTTCTTTGTAGTGTACATTATTGAAATGTGTATTCACTAAATTTTCAGTTTGTTTTTCATAGCCTTCAAAATTTATCCCTTTATTCATTGTCTTGCTTCATGAAAAAAGGAAACCATAAATAACAGAAACTTTGTATGAGCAATGTTCATTTTTAGGTACGTAGAGATGCCCATCGTTACCTTCAGGAGGTTGAAATGAGAGAAGAAGGAGGTACACCAGCTATTGTAGAGTCTATACGTGCTGGCTTAGTCTTTCAGTTGAAGGAGGCTGTCACTTCTAAACTCATTATGTTGAGAGAGGATGAACTGTGCAGGTGGGTTTAGGCATCACATTTTGTCTTCTAAGATGTTGAATAACTGTTGATAGTTTAAATTGAAATACAGATCTCTGAAAAATGTGCAAGGACTCTTTGACTGTCTACATTTCAAAGATTCATTACAGGTTTAAATCAACCACCTTCCTTTTGTCTATTTAATGCTCATGCATAATTGAAAAAGGGCCTATGGTTGATAGGCCATTTGACTATCTTTGTAATGATTCTTAATTCTTTTCCAGGCAAGCTACCCAAGCCTGGTCTGGTTCACCTAATATTGTTCTTCTTGGTAGCACATCCGTTCATCGACTTCCAATATTCTCCTTTCTCATACGTCATGAGAAAAGTGGACTGTTTTTACATCACAACTTTGTCAGTGCCCTACTGAATGATATGTTTGGACTACAGACTAGGGGAGGGTGTGCATGTGCTGGTCCTTATGCACAGGTGAGATGCTTTGAGTAAATAGAAAGAGGTTACATCACTCGTGTGTTAATATGAAGTGGGTTATTTGATCAAGACAAATTAGATGAAATATTTTAACGAGGCTTGTTTTACTGAGGAAACATCTAAAAAAACATATAGATCATAAAAAGAATGAATTGAATGTAAATGGTTGTTACAAGTTATTTTTCTGTTAAAATTGTATTTTGATTTTAGGATCTTCTTGGAATAGATGAAGTGCTTTCTGAGAAAATTGAAGATATTTTAGTTGAAGACAGCAGACTA
Source organism: Phoronis pallida (assembly GCA_028565715.1). Taxonomy (NCBI): domain Eukaryota; kingdom Metazoa; phylum Phoronida; family Phoronidae; genus Phoronis; species Phoronis pallida. Next base: position 7,063 of record JAOXYC010154439.1, read on the forward strand.
GACCGCACTCATCTGAGACGTTACAGAGAATACTCTGACAAGGAAATTCTCAGGTATTTTAGTATCTCTTATTGTGGGTATAAAGGATAACAATAAACTTTGTTATTCTTGTTAATTTATAACAAATACTATAATTTTGAACTCAATTTAGTTATTACTTGTTTTGAATTACAAGACTCTTAAAGGCTATGACCCTGTATTGTCATATATTATATCGCTGTGTTAATTAACAAGGATAAACCAATAGCAAATATTTCACTTTTGAAAGATAAACTTATTTTTTACAACATTATCTAAAATGTACTTTCTATAAAAAATTCAATCACGTTTATACAAATTGAATAATTATTTTGTTATGCATTTATTTATTTATTAAATCTTAAGCCTAGATAACCCCTTCAGTGCCAGCCCAGCATAGCATCATAGGAACGCATGATTATAGTTAATTTTATGTTTTCAGACCAGGGTTTGTTCGTTTGAATTTACCTTTCTTCATGAGCAAAGAGTCGGTTTCTTTTGTATTGAATGCTGTAAAGTTGGTAGCTGAACAAGGTTGGAAAATGTTGCCCCAGGTTTGTTTCTCGATATATACTTTGATGTGATTTTCTGAACGTATGAAATCTGAGGACAAAGGCTAGAAGAGCAAGTGACAAGTTGCCCAAAATATAACCGCTTCAGTACTGAATCACAATCAATTCTGTTTCCTCATGCTCTAACCAAGTACAACCAAATGTCTTGGTTATGACTTTCAACATTAATTGCAATTGTGATTGCAATAACGTTTCCTAGTAAAAGAAAAAAATTAAATATGATTATTTAGAACCAGATAAGAATGTGCACATTAAAAAGTCTTATATTTCATATTCAAGTATTTCAAGATAAAAACGTTTTTTCAGTACATCTTCAATCCTGAAACTGGTGAGTGGAGACACCGGACGCACCAAGTGTTCAAGGACCGCAGGTGGCTGGGTTCTGTCAAATATACCACAGGACAGATGACCTATCCAGAACCCCAGGCACCAGTCAAGGGTCCTTTACCTGCTAACTTAGAAGTATGACATCTTTTTGCAATTAGATATTAGGGTTTCATGTAGGCCAATACAGGGGAAATGCATACACTGACCAGAAAAGTGTTCTCAATATGATGGATTGTTTTCTTTGATTTGCATTTTGAAGGCAGTTGTGTTAATATGGTGCCTGAAAAAAATTCATCATTGTGTCTTTCAACATCATCCCAACATTTTAAACAGCTGGTAGAATAAGCTAGTGCAGGTTCAAATTTCATTATTTATAATGCTGTTTGCTAATTATTTTTGAATGACACAATTTAGTACCCATCCTGTTTCAACCCTGCTCATTTTTTAAAGCCACCATTCATGAACATTTGACTTTCATACTAAAGTTGACGGCTTAAATTCATGTTCGTCTGTGTTTGTTGCAGGAGTGTTTGACAAAGGCTGACAGTCTTTTTGCTGAAGCAGGGAAGGTAAGTAAAAATCATCATTATGTGCCTTATAAATGCGAGTTAAGTCAAAAAGACTGTAGAATGTTGAATAGAAAGTCAACAGACATAATATTTCTTGCAAATACTGATCAACGGATTTATAGCATAGTTTTTGAATCAAGTATAATGAAACTTCATGCCAGCTATAGTTTTGAACACGGTCAAATTTCACAACACCAAACTAGAATATAAGTTCCAAGACTTAGTCAGAATGAAGTTAAATGAAATACCTTTTGTTCCTTAACAGTTCTTAAGAACAGGGGTTTGCCTTCTCCTTAACAGCAATTAGAAGTATAGTTTCACATTAGATGTTCTTTATTGTCACAGAGTCGCAGGCAACTAGCCGACCAGACAGTGTTGTTTGATGAGCATGCTCAGTCTATAAGATGGTTCCTTCTTCCAAGTGAAGCACAGCACTTTCTAGACCCAAGTGTCACCAACCCGTCACCACCACCTCCACCATTTTCTCCCCAAACATTCGAAGCTCTTGGTGAAACTATTGGTGATATTGAATTTCAAACCAGGGACGATTCAACAGTAAATCATGAATTTGGGCAGGAGATAAAAGGGGGGGCTACAAAAGAAAAGTCAGAATTACCTTTGAGTAAGACAATGGATTATCATTCAGAAGATATTTCTGATGGGAATAAATTGGCTTTGAATAGACAATCTGATGTATTTAGGGATTTGCAAACAACTATAGAAAATTATGTGAATGATGGTTTTGTGGGACATGAAGGAGATGAAACAAAAAAGGATGACGCAAAAGATGTGGATTTGGGAAGTGGTGAAAAATGCAAAATTACAAACCGTAACAGTTGTGAAAACATGGCTGGTTCAGATAATGACCAATATGACACTACAGGTGTTGGAAATAAATCAACTAATGTTCCAGTATCAAAGGAAGCATTAACAACCACTGTAAGCAATAAGAACAGTAAAACATTAAAAGACAGTGATAATGAAATGGTCTCAGATCTCGCTCAAAAATGCAATATTACACATGAAAATACCTCATGTTCTAAAGACAGTTTAGAAAACAAAGCAGAATCAACTCCAGCATGTAAACTAACAAGCAGAGTGAAAAGTTCACCTAAACAGGAGCAGCATTCTGGTAAATTGACTGGTGATGTAAACAATATTGCATCATGCAATGGTACAGAGAAATCTTGTCGCCCACTAAGTAAATGGTGTTCACCATCCAAAAAGATCTTCAAGCCGACCCTCGAGGCCCTGGAGGAGTATGCAATGATTCAGAATGGTGATAGAGTATTGGTATGTCTGTCGGGAGGGAAGGACTCCTTGTCTCTACTCCACTGTATGAGACAGTACCAGTTTGTGTGCAAGAGGAAGGTAAGTGCCATTTCAAATTTTGACGGTTTTACCTAACTATTACATAACTATTTTAAATTATTAACTATTTTACAAATTATTGAAAAGACATTTAAAAAATGTCTTTTTAATAAATTGTTCATGGATAATATTGTAAAAATATAAAGTTCACTTAAGTACTAGAGACATTTTCAGTGGATTTTCATCAAGATGAGGACTAAACACCCAATCGTTTGTAATTCAGGTGAAATGATCAATAAGTGTACATTGATTATGGACTGTTACTGAAGGAGCTTTAATTTGTAGGGCATTGAATTTCAACTTGGAGCTGTGACAGTCGATCCACAGACATCAGCTTATGATCCCAGTCCACTGAAACAATACACAGCCAGTCTAGGTGTTCCATATTTCTATGAAGAGCAATGTAAGTTACTGCAGTATGCTTATATCCAGTTCACCAAACTTAAGTTGACTTATTATCTGGTGTCATATACTGAAATGATTTGACCGCTACATGGTATGGGGCAATCTCAAACAAACCTAATGTAATTGTGATATTTGAAAATTCAATAGTGTTCAGAAATCCTGCATAATTTGCTGGGCATAGTTACAAGTTAACGTCAAGACCTTCTTTGGTTTCAATTTGTACACCACTTCTTATGGGTGTAAAATTATTAACATTTGAAATGCAGTGTTCAATCTGTTTCACACATTGAATTTTTTCGCTGCCAAGTCTTATCAATTAACAGTTTTCATACATTACTACCGGTTGATCTCAGTTTCTTGTATGTTTGTAATGATAAAAACCGTTAATTTATCCCCAGGTATCTTGGACACTGCCTCTAACCTCCCAGATGGGTGTGCCTCTATATGCAGCTTCTGTAGTCGTATGAAGAGGGGGCGGATATATGCCTGTGCCAGGCGGGAGGGTTATAATGTGCTGGCAATGGGCCAACATCTTGATGACTTGGCTGAAAGGTGAGGAAATCTGGGTTGGATGAAAGGGAAAGGCTTTTGAGTTACTTTCTTCTTGTTTTTTAATAATTCACATCATCTTGAGAGCTGTAAGAAAATAGTTCTTATTGAAATTTTAAATAAGTTATGTCTAAATATTTCTAAACAATTTCAAGTATTGATTAAAATCTATTTTAGTTCATTATGCGTTTTGTAATTGTTTTTTTTGCAGTTTTCTGATGTCGATGTTTCACAATGGTGCTTTACGGACAATGAAAGCAAACTATACTGTAGAGTGAGTATTCCTTTGCACCCTCACACCCATACAATAGATCAATTTCATCCATAATTGACAAACCAGTTGGCTTTTTGTGTATTCTCATATTACCAGGTATTCTGATTTTATTTTTCACTTACTGTGCTGTATCATTGAAGTTACTTTCAATGATGATCTGGGGAAAATTGGTCCATTTTCCTAGTGAAAATTCCATGCCAGCCAGTGTTTTCTTGAGGATGCAACTATATTTTGAGTATTAGAAAATGCTTCTTATGTTCTGCAGTCTTTTTTACTTGTATTTAATATTTGTTAAAATTAGCACAGAATTTACTAGGACCCCGGTGGTGTAGTGGACTAGCACAACTATCATGTTAATAGGAGACCCAGGTTCGATTCCCGGTTGGGTTCTGAATTTTTCTGTCTTTTCAGAATTTATCACTTTCTGCCAGTAAAAGCATACATTTATTTGTATTCTTAATATTTGTTGTTATTTCAGAGAAGGAGACCTGAGAGTTATTCGTCCATTTGTTTATGTACGAGAAAAAGACCTACGAAATTTTGCTGAGCAGGTATGTTCAACGGTCATAGAATCAACCTAGACTGAACTCAGCGCGTCTTTGAAAATGACAGACTGAATAAATCGCGGGCAGTCTACCCGTTTTTTCCAAAAGTATATGACAGTCTTAAGGGGGGTGACGTAATCAACTTACACTTAGCTATACACGTAGGGAGAACAAACCGTTTTTGAGAGGTGCTGTGGGAGAGACTATGTTCACCACGCGTTGGTGATGGTGGGGGCTATGAGCGCTATGCCAAACTAGGTCGCCTTAGTTTCTTTAGAATTACAAAAACTGCAACTTGTTTCGCTGAAAACAAGGTCATGATAACTATCTTCTCATGGATTAGTTCTCAGCTGCTTTCAAATCACGTATCGTAAAGCCTACTCGATGAAGTTAATTAAACTTGTTTAAACCTCATGCAAAAAACATACACTGTTGTCATTGTATTTATATTTTTATTCTTTACCAATGATTTTATTGACTCTCAAAAATTTTCAGAACCGGCTTCCAGTCATAGCTGAAAATTGCCCGGCATGTTTTGAGGCCCCCAAAGAGCGTCATCGCACCAAACAGCTGCTGGCAGCTCAGGAGGTTCTATTTCCAAATCTTTACAACAGCATGATGGCTGCCATGAAACCACTGATGGCATTGGACAGGACTGGGGTCAATGTAAACAAGGTCATAGGTCAATTGAAAGGTGACCTCGAAGATGGAGATTTATGATGACATTACAGTTATAGGGCTATCTTCCGACCCCTTTTACCGATGTTGTGTGGATGAGTCTGCCACATATGGATATGCATTGTACTATAACAAGTATTTTTCAGTATTTCCAAAATTCAGTGACTGGCATTGCTAATGTGTTTGAATAAGAAGTGGTAAACATAACCAGTGATGTGCATAAAGAAATAATCCAAAGCTTATTAATTCAAATGCTTTATTGAGAATTTCATCATGCATACAATATTTATTCCTTTCATGCAGAATTAAATAATAATAACGGTGTTATGCAAATTTTTGAGAAAAAAACATTATATTGTTCTATTATATCATTGTTAAAAAGCTCATTAATGTAATTCACACTTTCTGGAATCCATCGTTCATCAGTTAATGTGATCATTGTATAATAAATTTCATCATCATTATTCAATCGATTTGTTTCATTCTTGAATACACACAGATTTTTATTTATGATTGCAACCCTTTACACATAGAGAAAGTTTCCTGCCATTGAACAATAATGTGTCTGAACAAAGTCAGAGAACATTGTAAACTTGTTTGGGCAAATGATTTTGTTTCCAATGTTTGAGATTTCATTCGGACGGAAAGTACAAAATTTGTAAAAAAAACTAAATGAGAATGAAATCTTTTTCAAAACTTGTTTTAATTAGAACTATGTCATTTGGAACAGGAGTACAAAATTAACGTGGTTGGAAATAAAATTATCAACACAACCCGCAACACATGCTGTACATCTTGGTAAACTAACAAAGCTACATCTATGCCAAAAGGCAGTGGCTGTGACTATAAAACTTAATTGTACAAATTGCATGGAATTATTTTCAGTGGAATCTAACAAAAGTAGTTGCAATTATTTGTCAAATAAAACATTGAATTCTCTTGTGATATTTCGTCAGTTTCATAATATTCTTATATCGCAATTAATCACTTAATTCACAAATGATAAATGCTTGCCTAACAAGTTATCACCTACTTATACTAATAATATTGGCATTGAATTAAATACAATCATAACAAACTATGTATAAATAAAATATAAAAAGTAATAATAAATGCATTATGTTTACA
>JAOXYC010155550.1:0-19781 GCA_028565715.1 Phoronis pallida
GCTATCCTTTCAAATACATTCCTACAAACATATTTTCTATAATGGATTACGCTTCCTTTCGAAAGTTTACGTCATTACTATTATATAGATTACTCATATATTACTCACTCGTACGCCACTAGATATTATAAATAATATCTCGTTCGACTTGCATGTATAATATATACTACTAGCATTAGTTCTGAGCCAGAATCAAACTCTTAATAAAAAACTTTTTACTATTTAAATTATTCATATGTAATATTATATCTTATCAATTACTTATAAAAAGCTTAATCAATATAGATAAAATATTTCATTTAATAAAAAATAAAAAGTTAAATTGATAGAATTCTTATCATTACCAATTACTGTTTATATTTTTTTCTTACTTACGTATATAACTCTAATAACTTAATAAATAATATCAAATAAAATATTAAAAATCAATATTTAACAACTTATAAAATATATATAATAAATATAAAAAAATGAAAAATATTACAGTAAATATAGAAAATATGTATATATTGTTTATAAAACTACAAGATGAAATTAATAATGATGTTGTTACAAAGAGAAATATTTATTATAAATACATTAAGAAGTTAAATAAAATATTAAAAATACTAGAATATTTAAAAAATATAGTATTAAATAATAATGATAATAATTTAAATATATTACAAAAATTACATCTAAAGAGTATTATTAAACTTAGTTCAAAGATTATTAATAATGATGCCGTTAAATCATCTTATACATCAATAGAACTATATGATAATGTAATGGTTGATAAAAGTAACGCTAAAGACATAAATATTAAAATAACAGTTAATTATAATAATGTAGGTCATGTTGTGAATAAAATACTTGAAAAATCTATATATGAGGATTAACTATTTATATTAAAATTCTACTAATAAAATAAATTAAATTAAACTATGATGATGGCAACTAAGAAAGCTGGTAAGACTAGTAAAAACGGTAGAGATAGTATAGGAAGACGACTAGGTGTTAAAGTTAATAATAAAGAAAAAATAAACGCAGGAGGTATTATATTAAGACAGAGAGGATTAGTATTCAAAACGTTATATAATACATACCTAGGAAAGGATTTTACTATACATGCAAAGATTGATGGAGTAGTGAAATTTATTAGAAAAAAGAGTAACGTATTTATATCAGTAGAAAGTATTTAATAATTAAATTTAATATTTAATAATTAAATTCAATAATTAACAAATTAAAATACAATTTTCAATTTATAAAATCTTCAACATTGACATATTAATTAATAATATGGTATATAAATATAATAGTAAAAAACTATTAATGTGGGCTTGTACTGCTTTAGAATAGTAGAATACAGTCAAGCACACGAGTAGCTATATTAGAAAGTAAGAAAAAAGTTTAATAAAGGAGTTATTAATTTCTATGTATTTTCTTAAGTAACAATTAAACAAAAAAATTTAATTAGCCTTAAATAAAAAATATTTTTGTTATCTAAGAAACAAGTTAATGAATTGTTAAATAAAAAAGAAAACTTTTATTAAATTGAAAAAGATATTTAATGAAGCTAAAAAGAAAAAACTTCAAACAAACATCAAACAAAAAAAACAAATGTTTTTTATGTGAAAACAAAAACAAATAAAAAACAAATAAATGAAAATAAATATTTTCAATAAAACAAATAAACAAATAAATAAAACAAATAAAACAAAAAACAAAAAAACAAAGTTTTTTATATGTGCTTTGATTGTCTTGGAAAAATGTTTTTGTGATCATCTTCGAATGAAAATGTTTCCTTCAAATAAATCTTCCTTCACTTTAAAAAAACAAACATTTTCTTTCAACAAACAAACAAACAAAAACAAAAACATAAAAAACAATAAATCCATTAAACAAGACAATCCATTTATTAAAGCCAACTATTGCCAAAGGGGCGGTGGTCGGGGTAAGGGAGGTCGCATATATATCTTATATAGAAGGAATTTAGTTGCCTTTAGGTCATGTTCCGATATGTTAGACTATATATTGGGACATGACACTAAATTCCTAGGTATCAATGAATAAACGGAGTTAGGATTCCATAACTCCTCTCTTCCCTCCGGGGGGGGCAGGAAGCTATTGGGCAGACATCTGCCCCCCAAGGGGGGAGAGAGGCTGTTAAGAGGCTGTTATTATGGAAACATAACGTAGTGCATTCAGAAGACTCCAAGAATAAATATATGGTTTGGGTAAATAAAGCCAATAGAACAATGCTTCCATATATTTAGGCGATGGAGGGAATTATTCCATTTAACACTAATTGAAATATATTCCTAAGATTAAGCAAAATATGAGAAGACACGAGAAATTCTTACCGAAGGCTTCTGGTTATCGGGTATTCTTGTATTTAGCGAAAATCAACGTGAATATATGAAAATTCGGGTTATATAGTGAATAATTCATATCTATATAAGATATATATGCAATATATATTATAATATATATAATATATAGAGAGGGGAGGTGGCCGGGGTTGCGGTGGTATAGAGCTATGGTAAAGAGTAAGTATGTACCTACAACTAGATGCTATAAGTCCTACTGCATGCTTACTCTTTACTATAGCTACAGTAGTGTCAGGCTTACAGAAAAATATATAAGCTTTAGCTTACGGGAAAATATATAAGCTTTATGACTGACACTACTGATGTGAAAAATATTAAGTTCTATAATAGGAAAAAAAGTAAATATATAATATTATGATAAAATAGTAGAACTTGTGTTTATAATAACGTTTTTTTATACTTATAAAGAAGAATAGTAAAGAGTAAATATATTAAGTAATACTAATGGTTTTTATTATTTATATATAACATTTACTCTTTACTATTCTTTACTATGAGATACGGGAAATTATATATTACAAGTTCTACTATAGAAACTTTAAAAAGAAATTACTAATGCCGAAGGCATAAGGGTTTAACCTTTTTTTCCTATTATAGTAAGATAAATGCTTTTATATAGATTATTTATATATGTTTATAACGTTTTTTTATTGTAAATTAAATTAATTAAATATTTATATTCACAAAGATATAAATATTGTTTATCTTTATAAGAAATATTATTTATATATTTACTTCTATTATTAATAAAAAGAATAGTAGAAGTACTTTTGTTATTATCTATGTCATATAATGAGGTATTATGATAAATATATATATCATTTTTTATATATTTATCTGTTTTATTGTCTATATTAAAATTGTTTATATTAAAATTAATAATAATTAATACATCACATAATAATATAGGTGTTATAAATAAAGTTACAGTTTCAGCATCTTTTCCTATTATTAGTGGATTATTACTACTCTTTGTAGTATAACTTCCTATACCTCCTCTTTTTCCATGTAATATGAAGTATTTATTATCATTAGGAATAATAGTTTTATAATGTTTATTATTTCTATATATATCAACAATAAATGATCTACATAAATATATATTAATATCTTTACCATTCTTTCCATCTCTATTATTTCTATCTCCATTACATCCTTTATTATTTATATATTTATACTTAGATATATGTTCAAGTGTATAGTATTTTGTTGTGTTTAAGATAACTGATCCACTATTACCACCATTACCTCCCTGGAAGCTTCTTTTCCATCTTGAAGGGCTTCCATTTCCTCCTTTCTGTAGAGTTATATCTAATTTAATATTATAAGGCTTTATTTTATTCATTTATATATACACAATATTTAAAACAATAATAACAAATATAATATAATAAAATGATAAATAAAAACATTAAGAAGAATAAATATAAAAGCAGTGTAAATAAATACAAGCATAAACATAAAAATAAGAAAAGTAAATCATTAATAAATAATTCAATAATATATATAAAGAGCTTTATATCTAACTTATTTAGTAATACTTTATATAATGCATCATATAAGTTAATTCTTATACCAGTATGTAGTTTTATTGTTGTTATGATAAAAGTATATATAAAGAAATTATTATAGTTAAATATAATATTTTCCTAGAATAAAGTTAATACATTCTATTATATCTTGTGTATAGGTATCATATTTTGATAGTTCTTGTATGAGTTTATATATTCCTGTATAAAATATATGTGTATCTATATCTTTGTCTATTACTACTCTTTGAGTAAACATTATTATATATTCAAACGTTCTATATATTTGAATATATAGTTTATCTAAACCTTCATTACTTGTTTTACATTTATTATTTATATTGCTATATACTTTCTTTATTATCTTAATATATTGATGTATATATATTTCAGAAAATATATAATCATTCTTGGTTACGTGTCTTGATTCATAAAGTAATAATGATAATAGTATTGCTTTTCTATCACTATACTTATAATCTAAATATTTTAAATACTCTAATATATCATCTGAATGATTTTGTTGATCTGATGATCTTGTTGCAAATATTTCTTTATTTTGATTTAATACATGACCATATCCTATAAACTTTAAATTCTTTAACAATGTATCTATTTGTGATGTAAATTCAAATACTTGTTCAAAGTGTTTACTCTGTCTGTTGTCTACTATATATAATATATAATTATATTTATAAAATAGACTACGTTCATATATAGTAGCAATATCTATATATGCATATATAGGAGTATTATTTGATCTAGTTAAAACTAAATTATTATTAGTTATTAATCTATTATTTTCATCAATAGTACATAATTTATTATCTAAGAAGTATTTTTTAAGATATTGACATAATTCTACATATCTGCTCTCTCCAAATAAATAATCTACTTTTAATTTCATAAACTGTAGTATTTCATTAAGGTAATTTATTGATTTGTTAGTTAAAATATCTTTTACTTCTTCAAGTTGTTTATTGAAGAATAAATTAGATACATCTATATTTGATTGTTCTATATAATTTCTTGTTTGTTTGTAAATATTAGTAAGTTCTGTTATATTAAGATCTTTAATGTTTTTATTATTTTCATAATAAAATATAAATACAATAAGATTAAGTCCATAGTCTCCAATATGTGTGTCGATATACACACTATAATTGAATCTATCTAACTCATTATATATTATTGTAGATATTAATAAGTTTCTTAAATGTCCAAAATGTAGTCTTTTACCAATATTAATTCCTATACAATCTATTAATATTTTATAATTCTTATTATTTTGTTGTTTTATATATTGGATATATTTGTTTACAATAATACTGTATTTATTAGGATTTATCTTTACATTAATAAATTTTTTTATAATTTTGAATATAAAGTATTCACTTAAAATACTTTTTTCTAGTTTTTCTTTTTCTTCTTGTATTTCTTGTAGAGAATATTTTTGTAAGTATTGACTTTCATATATATATTCATCAAAATTTGTAAGATTAAATTTTACAAATGTATTTATATTATGTTCCTCTATTAAAGATACTATTAGTTTTTTAGACATATAGAAATATTTTAAAAGATTATATAATCTTATTTTAATTTATATATCTACTAGTTATGGACGATATAGTCTCATAGTGTTTGTAATATCGTTTAAATTAATACTACTACTTATATAATCTGGGATATCACCTGATATATTGTCTATATTAATAATAATTTTTATTGGTTCATTTTCTTTATTTTCTATAATAATATGATTTGGACATTTTCTATTTGTACGTGTGATAACTTTCTTACATATCTCATTTGATTGTTTTGTAAATTCTATTGTGTATCCACTTTTTACTACAAATGAACATGATGTTTCTATTCTATTATTAACTATAATATGTCTATGAGATATTAATTGTCTTGCCATTATAAAACTTGTTACGCATCCACTACGAAATAATATAGAATCTAGTCTTGTTTCTAGTTTTTGTACAATTGTTTTTTTATAGTCAATATTTTTAGATGCTAATTGAAATATTTTATACAATTGTTTTTCTTTTATATTTCTATATATTGCACGAATTCTTTGTTTGCTTATTAGTAATGTTTTATAATCTGTATATTTTATTATTTTCTTTTTGTGTACACCAGGGCAATACTTTTTTTTATTAAATGATGATTTAGATGTACCTAATGTATTTTGTAAAAGTGTTCTGTCTACTTTGTACTTATGTCTTATAATCATATATTAATAGATATTTAAATAATTTTAATATTAAAATAATATTGTTGGATATGTTTTTTTATTAGTTTGTTTGTTGTAAATTAAATTTTATTAAATTTAAATCATTGTTACTACCTTGTATTGGTTTAGGATAAGGAGATAATATTGCTATATTTTCACAACTTAGACTTTCTGATGCATCATATACTACTATATTTTTTCTATTGATTTCATATCTATTTTTATCATTTGTTTTGTATAAAATATTTTCTACTATTTCTAATGCTTCTTGATCAGCTTCTCTTTTTTTATTTTTTTGTGATTGTGGTTGATTACGATTATTATCGTCAATAACTTCTATTTCAATTATTGTATTTCCACTTATTTTTGTATATGCAAAATTTAGTGCCTGTTTTACTGAATTTGGTTCAACTCGCAATTTTAAAAATGTAACTTGTTGTTTATAATTACCTGATCCAACATTTAAAGCATTTGATGGTAGTCCACAACAAAAACATCCTATAACTGACTGACATAAATGATTACAAATACTTGAGTCTCGCAAAACTGTATTTGCAATTTCTCCTCCATACTTTGTATCATTTTGTAAAAATATTAATGCATCTATAATTTCTTGTTTATCATCTCCACTATATTTTGCAACTACAGATGGTTCGCTTCTTATATCTGGACTAGTTGAAAAAGTATGTATTAAACTAAAATTATCCATAAAGCTGAATCTTAAAGAATTATCTTCATTTGATTTTTGAAATATTTGTATATTGTGTGCTTTTAGAAAAGTATTTATAAATTCATGTTTTTCGGTGTGTTCAAGATGTCTCTGTTCATTTAATTCCCTTATAGATATAGCTGTTTGTATTCCTTGAATTATTTGAGATAAATCTTGAGGAATTCCATATTCTTTAGTTTCATCATCATTTTTGAATTTTTTATCAATTTGTTTTAGTTTATCTTTATGTTCTTCTTTATTTAATTTATTTACAATTAAAAAAGGTCTTCTATATCTACTTATATCTGACATAGACATGTCTACTACTGTACTATGTTGATCATTTTCAATTGACTGTCCACCCTTGCATGCACATTTCATACAAAACGCTTGTCCTATGAAAGCACATTTTATACAACTTTTTACATAAGTTCTGCATTGTCCTATATAACACAAATGAAACGGAAGTCTAAAAAATAGTAAAGTATATTTAATAATACAAGAAAGGCTATTAAAAACTTTTGAACAACAAATCATTATTTAATTATGAGTATTTTTTATTCTATTTTATTTCAAATTTTAGTTCTGTGTTGTTACTATAGTCGCTTTTAACATTTTTAATATATTCTTCTATGTCGTTCTCAACCTTTATTTTTATAATAAGGTCACTATTATTTATTCCTTTATTATTAATAATTATTGGCTCTAGATTATCTTTTGGTATTCTAAATGTAATATTTGCATTATCTAAATATTTTAGTGTAACTTCTATATAATTTTTAGCTTTAGCAATATCTGATAATTTTATATTTATTGTCCTATAAATATTACCTTCGGAATCATAATTATAAATTTGATGTTTTAATATAGAGAATTTTATAATAAGATCTGTATATCCAATTTTTCCATGTATAAAGTTTCCTCCATTTTTACATTGTGCTCCATATAGAACTATTTTTTCATTAATCTGTATATTAATCTTGTCTTGTTCTAACCTGTATCCTATTCCACTACATTGATTACAATCTGTTTTTTCTCTTATATATCCTGTTGATAAACACTCTTTACAAATATTATGTCTATATGGATTATTATTACATTGTTTACATTTTATATATGATGTAAAGCAAACTTTACACTCTTTTTTTCTTTTGTATACAACAGTTTTAGCTTTCTTTTGCATCATTTCTTCTAAAGTTACAGAGATCTGTATAGTAGAATTAGTAGGCTTAAAATGATTTGTGTTGTTATTCTTGTGGCTCCACCCAAACTGATTACCATAACTCCCACTATAAGAAGAACCAGAAGAGAAATTAAAATTAAAAAATTTATCAAAAATATTTCTGATGTTGTCGAACTCCTCGTTTCCCCCCTGTGAAAAGTGCGAAAAAGGATCGTTGTTAAAATGTCCTCCTGTGTTTTGGTATGTTTGGAAATCTGTTTTATTATGATATCCTGATCTTAAAAATGAATCATATTCTTCTTTCTTTTTTTTATTAGATAGTGTTATGAAAGCTTTATTAATGTCTTCCATTTTTCTACTTGCTTGCTCTTTTTCCTGATCACCTTTAGCTCTATCTGGATGATATTTTCTTGTCATTTCATGATATGCTTTTTTGATTTCTTGGCTACTAGCACTTTGTTTTATTCCAAGTATATCGTAATATGTTTTTTCAGACACTTTTAAATTTTAGATTTTTATATTGTACATATTATATATATTAAATAATATGTTTTTATCAAGATTTAATAATAAGTATTTATAATTAGTATTATATATTTACTTATTAATTTATATGAAATTTTTAAACTTATTTATTATTTTATTTATTTAAATTTATATATAGAATATTATAGGTGTTGTGTAAGAAAATAAGCTCCAACTGATAATGTATTTAATATAATTAAGAAATATATTATTAAACTAATTAAGGATTCATATTTAATAAATCTAAAGTATTTTTTTAAATTTTTATTAGCTTCATAACTATTATTACTATATGAATTTACTATATATACAAGTTCAGAATAATGATCTGTTGTAGTATAATTATGATTATAACAAGATTTAGATTTATCAAAAATTATTCTTGGAATCTCATATTTTACTAATATATTAAGATATTTTATATATTTATAATTTTCATAAAGCTTTATAATAAAATTATACTCTGTATTAGTTTCTGGGTTATTTGGCTTTTCTGTCATATCCAAAGATGGTACAATAGTTTTATAATCTTTTGGAAATATATCTACTAAATGTCCAATAAAGTAAGCTAATAAATTATAAGCAATATCTCTTTTTTTATTAATTATATATAAGTAATCAGGTATGTTAAAAAATACTGGTTTTTTATAATCTTCTTCTTTTTTTTTGTTTTTATCTTCTACTGTTAAGTATAATGGTACTACTGCATAATATTTATTATTACTTAATGTTGAATTTAATTCTGATATAGTCTTATTTTGATCTATAAAAGCTTGTGCATCATTTTGATCTTTAGGAAGAATTACTTGTTCTTCAGAGAGAGATATGTATGTAATATATACTGTTAATAAATATGACCATTTAAATCTATTTTTAATTGTTCCTTTTTTTAATTTATTTGCTAATACACATTCACAATTATCATTTACTTTTGAAACTGAAGAACTGTTATCTTCATTGTCATATGTATAATTATTTTTAATATTACTTTCTATTTCTTCTGTAGATTTATTTAAAATAGGTAAATTTATTTTTTGACATGCATTAGATTGAAAATTTTTCATTATATGACATACATTTTGTATATATTAATATTGTTTATTATTAATTTTTAGTATTTTTTTTATTGTAAAATAATAAATTGAATATTATTTTAAGTTTTAAATATATAAAATATTATTATTAACTTACTTTTATAGCTATAAAATTTAAATTTTGTTTTGTTTTAATATTAGAATTAATATAAAATACTAAAAAAATAATGTTAAAAGATAAAAACAATGCTGCTAAAATTGATAGAAACAATGCTGATATTAAAGTTAGTGAAGTAGATACTGATGAAGATGAAGATTCAGATTCAGTGTTTAATATTACTGCAACAAAGGGAATGATAGCAGTAGGAATTGTGTTTATAATTATTATTTGTGTATTCTATATGTATACACGTGTATCTTATCTTCCACAATTAGGGCTAAATAATGCAGATATGAGTTGTTTGAATGATTTAGCACTATCTAATGATAGTGGAGCAAAACTTGCTGGAATAATAGCAATGGCATCAGGTTCAATAATAACTGGTGATGACCATACAAAATTATTAGAATCTATTACAGTAAGATCATTTAAAGAATCACTTAAAGATCCAGAAGCTGATCATTATACTGTTAATGAATTTACAAGACAAGCAAAGAAACTTACGACAAAAACTTCATTAAATGGAACTCAAACAACTACACCAACTACATCAACTACACCAACTTTATCAACTTCTGCATCAACAACGCCAGGAACAACAACATTCACAGATACTATAAAAAATGCTCTTTCATCAGTATCAACAACAATAAATAAACTTACTGATGACCAAGATAACATGACTAAGAAAAATGAAGAAGGAAATGCTCCTAAAGGAGATTTATTTGGTAGTGTTCCAACAGATGCGAGTTAAATAAGTAGAGTTAATGATAAAAAATAATGAGAATTTTTTAGAAAGTATATATTAATATAAAAACTTAAGTATAGTATAGTGTAGTTATTATTATATCTTACTTAATTTTTTTATTTTTTATATTTATTATAAATTTGTTTTTTATTTTTATTAAATTGTTTGTTTTCTCTTTTTCTTTTTAAAGAAATAAGTTCCAACTCAACATTATGTGTTATGGATAACGAATAAAGAACTGATACTATAGATATAATTGTTAAAAAAAATATTAATATACTAGCTATTTGTCTATATTCAATATAATCATTTATAATATACGAGTTTTCATTTTTAATAGATGTATATTCTTTAATACAACAGTCTAAACATTTTAATAGCATTTTTAGTAGTTTTAGTTATTTATTAAAATAATGTAATATATTCAGATAAAAAAAAAGAATATAAAATATTTGTATAAAAAAATTTTATACTAAAATAGTTTTTAATATTAAATATTTTTATATAATAGGAGGTATTAATTTTTTAGTTTAAAAATTATATTATTTATTATAATAATAGACTATATTATGAGAAGATATATTTATTTATTTTTAATATAAAATGGATTAATATAAGGATTATTATATTAAATATATATCTTTAATAATTAGTTGAATTTACTTTAAATTATAAGTTATGTTTTTATATTATTTTTCATGTAACATAAAATAAAGTGCTTCTAAGCTACTTTGATGAGAACAAAATTCTGTACAATTTTCACATTCTTTAAAAGATTTTATTATTTTCTTTATTGCTTCGTCTTTACGAGGATCTATATCACTAATATCATCAAATTTAATATTTGGTATACTAACATCATCAAGTATATCAAGATATTCTAAAAGATGTGTTTCTAATGCATAATTATTTTCTGATTTATTAAAATGTAAAGATTTTACATCATGTTCTTTATCTTTATTAACAACTTCTGTAGTGGAACTTCTAGCTATTAATTCTGTCCATATTTCTTCTAATAATCTTTTTCTACAATGATTATTTAATAAAAATGTATCAGAACTGAAAAATATTCTTATATATATTCCTGGAATAATCATTGATGGTTTACATTTTTTGTCCTTTAAAAGTTGTCTCATACGTGAAAAATCAGTTATTTTTTCATCAATGCTACATATAATTTCTATAGTTATTTCTTCATCACCTGGCACTATTATTTTTTTAATTTTTTGTAATAAAAGTACATCTTTACATCTATCTATAAAATCTATTTCATGAAACTTTTTATATCTACCACCACCATCTTTAAGTTCATGAAAAGAAAATATATTAATTATATCAACACTACTTGTTTTATATGTTGTTTTCGTCATTATTCCTTTGTCTATACTTATTTGATCTATATCAGGAATTTTTGGTTTTTCAGAATTATTCTGATCTTCATCAGAGGAATTAGGTTTTTTTAAAAATTTAATATTGTTTATTGACTTATATCCATATTTACTAGGAAAAAGTGTTAATAAATTAAATTCTGTAAGAATTTTTAATGGTAATGGCTTATTATGATTTGTTGTGTTTTTATATCTTCCTTCATGTATTCTATCGTTGTTTGTTGGATATATATCGAAACTTATAAGATAGTTTTCAGGATTTATTTTAGTATCTGTAGATATTATTATTATTCCATTTGATTCAACAAAATTAATATGTATAATTTTATTTTGTGGCGTTTCATTTTCTGTTAATACAGATTTTCCATTTATACAATTAAGTTCATCATTATTAATAGAAATAGTTTTTGTTTTTATAGTTTTTTTCATATATTGATTATATATTGTAGAATCTATTCTACCTTCTACTGTAAGCTGATTAACGAATATATTTTCTTCTAATTCTTTTAATTTATTTCCACTACTATCATATATTCTAATATCGCCTTCTATTTCTTTATCTAAATAATGTGTGTTGTTTAAACCTATAGGCACTTTTAATAAATTATATAAAATTTTTAATTAAATATGTTTTATAATCTGAGTTATTTATATAATTTATTTTAGACTTAATTCTTTTACATTGTTATATATTATAGTCTGTTAGATAGTTTATTTATATTTTTAATATATTATGGATCTTATCTTTAATGAAAAATAGATATTATATACTACTGATATTGATATATATCAAATAAAATATATTTAGGGTAAAATTTTTAAAACTTAAAAACACTTACAAGAGCAGGTTCTAATATTTGTAGTATTTTATTGTCTTTTTTATATATTAATGCTGGTTTATGTATTTTAGATATTGTATTATCTTTAGATTTATCTTCTGTTTTTTCAGTTTCAATACAATTCATAAATTGACTATTATAGCTATCACCTATATTAGGTATTGATATATATATATCTAGTCTAGTTAGTGATTGCTGTAATATTGTTTGAGCATATTTTATAAATGATACAAAAGGCTCTTCAAATGAAATTGAATTTAATGCATACATATAAATTAATCCTGATATTTCTGCATATCCAGATGAATACTTATATCTTGTTATATCTACAGAATTTTTAATTTCTTGATCTTTGTTTTTCTTAACTTGTAATAACATAGATTGTAGATTCTGATTTATTGATATATGTTTTTTAATTTCTTTATCTAATTGATTAATTTGCTCTTTAAAGCTACTAGTAATTTTATCTATTTCTTCTTTTAATTTATTATTTTCTTCTTTATAATAATTTTCTAAGCTTTCTTTATTTTCTTCTTTTTTGCTCTCATCAATATCTTGATGAGTATCATTTGAATTATTTAAAGAGTCTTTATTATTATCTAAATTATCTTTTTTGGAGTTTTTATCTGACATTTTAAAATCACTATTTTATATAACTATGTTTTTTTATTCATCTTTTGCTGTTGCAACATTATCATCATCTCCTTTAGAAGGTTTTTCATCATCATTATTAGTATTATTATCTTCTGGATTATTATTATTATCTGATGATGGGCCACTTTCTTTTTCTTTTTCAATACATTTATTTAGTATCTCTTCTGCTTTAGATTTTTCTTGTTCAATACTTTCTTTTGTAATTTTTGAACTTGCTATTGAATCTCTAATTATATTTGATTCTGCATCTATTTTACTAACAAAATCTTTGTCATTAATTTTCTTTACTTTTAAATGTACTTCAAATAATATATCAGATATTTTCTTTCTTACTTCTCCAATTTCTTGAAATAATTTATCTGCTTCAGAACTTTCTTCTGAATCTTTTTGCATATCTTGAATATGTTGTGCAGATTTATTAAGATGTAATGTTGAATTTACTGGCTTTTTAATTTTTTCATCTTTAGCTGTAACAGATAGCATTCCATTTGCATCTATATTTAGAGCAACCTCAATTTGTGCTGTATGAGGACTATCTCCTCCAGATATTTCAACTGTTATTTCTCCTACTTTAGAGTTATGTTCTGTTAAATATCTATTTCCTTGGAAGACTTTTACATGTGCATGAGTTTGCCTTGCTTGGGAGTTTGTAAACATTTTGCTAAGTTTGCATGGGATAGGTGTATTTTTTGGAATAATAACAGCCATTTCTCCACCAAATGCTTCAATACCTAAGTTTAAAGGTGTAACATCAACTAATACAATATCTGAGTCTCCTGTTATAATTGCTCCTTGTACTGCAGCTCCTATTGCTACTGCATGATCTGGGTTTATATCTTGTTGTGGTTTGCAATTAAATTCTTGCTCTATCATTTTTGAAACTAAAGGAGTCTTTGTAGAACCTCCTGCAAGTATAATTTTTGATATATCTTCTTTTTTCTTCTCACTATCTTTAATAACCTCTTTAGTTATTTTTATTGTTTTATCAATCATTGGTTTTATTTGAGATTCTAACCATTCTCTTGTAATTCCAACATTAATATGAGTTGGTCCAGGACCTACGAAATTTACAATAACATCTTCACGATCTGAAGAAGAAAGATTCTCTTTTGCTAATTTTGCAGCCATTTGTGTTCTCTTTCTAATTGTTTTATCTTTTGTAAAGTCAAGGCCAGATTCAATTTTAAATCTATTAAGTACATAGTCTGTAATTATTATATCTAAATCTTCACCACCAAGCATATTATCACCTCCTGTTGAAATAACGCTATATACTCCATTAGCAATTTCTAGTATTGTTACATCGAATGTTCCTCCTCCAAAATCATATACTAATATAGTACTATCTTCTTCTTTATTATCTATACCATATGCCATTGCTGCAGCAGTTGGTTCATTAATTATTCTTTCAACTTTTAATCCTGCAATTTTACCTGCATCTTTTGTAGCATCTCTTTGTTTATTATTAAAATGAGCAGGTACTGTTATAACAACTCTTTCTATTTCTTCCCCAAGGCTTTTACTACATTGTTCAGTTAAGTACCTTAAGAATAGACCTGAAATATGTTCAGGTGTATATTTTTTATCTCCAATTAATACTGTACAAGTAGAATCTTCATCTCCGTCTTTTTCTGGAGTTATTTTATATGATAATTTAAGTTTTTTTGCTTCTCTATAAGAAAGCCCCATTAATCTTTTAAATACTGTAATAGTATTTGCAGTGTCTACTGATATCTTTCTAAGTGCAGCTGTGCCATAAATTGTATGATCCAATTCAAAAGATACAGCACTTGGAGTTGTTAGACCATCTAAAATGTTATTAAGCATTCTACTACCATCAGGATTTTTTATTGAAATACAACTATTTGTTGTACCAAGGTCTATACCTAATATCTTTTTACTTTTTATCATCTTTCTTAAATTTTTATATATATAATAATATTATTATGCTATTTTAATATATTTTTTTTTATTGTTATAAGTATTAATATCTTTCCTTATATCTTTTAGTTTATTTATAATTGTTACTATTATAAAGTATAAAATAATAGGCTGAACTATATATATAAGTAAACTTAAACCTATTCTTGATGGTTTTGATTCTTGTATTATTTTATTATATTCTATATCTTTGATATTATTATCAAATGGTAATCTTTCATATTCATAAAAATAATATAATGCTGCTGCATTTACTACTAAAATATGATGTCGTGTTATTTTTGGACATAAACGTATATAAATTTTTGTATTTATAAATATTATTAAAAATCTGAAAAAAAGTTTTATATCAGTAGCTATACCTACTATTTCATTAGGATCTACTTTCTCATAAATATTTTTTAGTTCTTTCCTTTTGTATTCTAACTTATTAATTGAATCATATCCAGAATAAGCTGCTTGATAAAAATTCTTTATATATTGTTGAACTCCAAACATAAAAATAAAGTATATTTATTATTTATATCATTATAGAAAAACTATATATTAAATATAATAAATTGTTAAGTTATTATTGTCAAAATATATAAGGTATATAATGAGTATAAGTAAGGGTATTAAAACAAATAGAGATCGTATTTATGATAAAGATAAAGATAATATAAAAGACAAAATAGAGAAAAAGGGTGTTAAAGATATAAATAATGTAGAAATTAGAACTTTAGACAAAAATATAACTCAAGATAATATAGTTGTGTCTAATTTAGATACTATTATAGACAAAAGTGATAATAATACAGTAGAAGACTTGTCTGAAAAGCATAAAAAATATAATAAAGATAGTAATAATAAAGAAGAAGGTATTAATACTGGTATAGATAGAAGTATTACTAGTAATAATCTTGTAAAACATAAAAAAGAATTATTAGATGATACTTATATAGTAATTGATAAAAATATTAAAATGAGATTTTTTGTCTCTAGCAATATATTTACTACTGTTTATTCATTTCTAGCTGATATACCTGATACAGATATTAAAGATTATTTAATATATATTCAAAATATTTATAAAATTCTTGATATTGATTTTTCTTTTATAGGATATGGGCCAAAGCAGAATAGAATAAATTTATCTTCTGCAATTTCACATTTAATAATTTATATGAATGAAGCTTTAGATTAGACTTAATATTTAAATTTAATAAATATAAAAATAATTAAATTAACTCAATGTCTTTTGATGATATAAATTTTTTACTAAATTCAATATCTATATTTTCTTCATCTAATAAATTTATAATTTTTTTAAATTTTTCTATAGAAAATATTTTATCTTTTGATATTAAATACTTATATTTTTTATAATTTAATATTTCTTCTTTTAAGTCTTTATATACTAAATATGTTAATCTTTCAAGACCTATAGCAAAACCTGAACCAGATATTTTTTGTTTATTAATTTGTATATTATATATTCCACCTCCTAAAACTTCAATATTATCAATATAAAGCTCAAAAAATATATCATCATATTCATTTATATTTCCTTTGCTTGAAAAATCTAAATATTTAATATTATTTATAGAAAATATTTGATTAATAATATCTTTAATGTCTTTGGTGTATTCATTTTCTTTGATAGATATTTCTATATGATAATTATTTATATTTAATATTTTAATAAATTTTTTAATTAATATAAAGGATAATAATATATTATGAATTTTATTTTTACTATTATTAATAAACTCTACCCCTATTTGATAAAATGAGTGTAGTCTATGTCTTTGTTTATTTTCATTTCTAAAACAGTTAGCAATATAAAAGAATTTATTAAAATTATAATTTTCTATATTTTCTATATGAGATATTCTAGTAAGCTCAGGTCTAAGTATTCCTTTAAATATATCTCTTTTATGAAAGACTTTATAATATTCAAGAGATATTTCATTTTCATTTAAACAATAATCAATTAAAAATTTATTTATTACAACTTCTTCTATGCATAATTTTTTACAAACTTCTATAAATATATTTATTATTTTTTGTTTTTTAGCATTTGTGATCCTTGATAATACATTGATTTCCTTAGACATAATATGTATTTTATTAGAATATTTTTTAAAATAGTAATATTAATAATTATATTAAGTAGAATTTTTATAAATTTCTATTTTAAAGGTATATATAAATGTTTTTTTTTATATATATATAATATTTTTTTTAATTATTTGATTATAAATTTATAATTCGAAATAAAAATGAGTTTAGTTTTTTTATCTAAAAATGATAATAGTCAGTTTGTTGAAAAATATTCAAAAAAAACTATACAGCATATATTTATGTCTGCTAAGAAAACAATTTTAATGCACTGTTATCATATAGATATGCATGTTGCTAATATTATTGTTAATTATATAAATAGAGGAATAAGTGTTAAATTATTATTTGATTCTAGCTTAAAACATCAAAATAGAGATCATATTTATCATATGATTGATTATATTAAGTATATATATAGTAAGATAAATGATAAGTCAAAGTTTTCATATATGTTATCTCCTAGTAGATTTTGTTATAGCCATCAAAAATATATAATTATTGATAATAAAATAGCATGTATATCAACAGGTAATTTTGATAAACATGTGTATGGAGACCTTGTTTATTATACAAATAATAAAGATATCATAAATTCTTTAATTACAATTTTTAATTGTGATTGGAAAAATATAGAAATTAATTCAGATCTTATTTCTCCTGACTTATTATATAGTGATGGTTGTTGTTTTATACCTTTAGAAGTAGATAATGTTACTAAAACTGATAGTATATCTATAAAAACAGTTAATGGTATTAATAATAGTAATAAATATATAGATAATATTGTAAAACTTAATTTTAGTTTTGATATAGATCAAAGTATTTTTCCAGATGGTAATTTCTTATTAACTTTATATAATATAATCTCAAATTCAAAAGAATCAATCTATATTACTGCTTTTGAATGGGATGATAAATTTGGATTATTAAATTCAATTTTACTTCAAAAGGCAAAAGAAGGTGTTAATATTACAATTGTTTTTGGTGATGTAGCTAAGGATCAGATAGGTAAGTTTTTAAAGATATTTACATTATTCAATAACAATAATATTAAATTATATTTTTCTGGAGCAAAATTACATGCAAAGCTTGCTGTTGTTGATAATAATTGTGCAATATTAGGTAGTGCAAATAGTAATGTAGTATCTCACTTTTTTAATAGAGAGATAGGTGTTTTAATTCATGATAAAAAATGTATTGATGAATGTTTAAAATTTATTAAAGATAGCATTGATCATAAAAAGACTATTTTATTTGGTAATGTTGAAGGTGATATTATATTAAGTAAAAAATATACATTTAATTCATTAAAAGCATTTAAAAGAAGTATATAAATATTTAATTTATGGTTTGTAATTTTATAATAATTTAATTATAAACTATTTGTTTAAAAATTTATTTTTGATTTTTATAATATAAATTAATATGTTACTCTACTTATTATTATTTGTTTAATAGTTTTACTTAAGGTTGAAAGATAATCTAGATATACTTCATACTATTCAATAATTTTTGGATTCTTTATTAGTATATTCTCAAGTTTTTTAATATATATTTTTGAATTTATAAAATTAGAACTATTTTAAATATTGTATATAAATATTATATATACTATTAGTATGTTTTAATGTATTTTTGTTGATAGATTTGTTTCTATGTCTTCTATTATTACTTGAGAGATGAATGATTATATATTTTATATATTAACAAGATATTTTTTGAAGCTTTATATACTTATCTATTTTTTTTCTTGGTTTTTTATTATTATATTAGACACTTTTTTAGTATCATTTAATACATTCAATATTTCAGATATTCCACTCTCATTATTAGCTATATTCTCCATTTCTACAATATTTTTTCCACCATATATTATTAAATGTTTTTCTAATTTATTATCATATTTTTTAGAAAAGTTAGAAACATAATATTTGCATATTTTATTTGTAAGCATTATTTATTATTTAATTTATATATATTATATTAATGTTAATTTTTTGATTTTTTTTAATATAAAGTAATTATATTTTTATATATAGATGAGATTATATTTTAAATTAGCTAAAAAAGATAAAATATAGTGAAAATTACAGTATAATTAAATTTAAAGAATATAAAAAGGTAAATAATTTAACTATATCTGTGATATAAAAATTAATTAAATATTTTATTTATTTATTTATTATTAATATATAATGTGCTATAAAGTAAAGTTATTAAATAATGAAAGATGATGATAATACTACTGTTTTACAACCTACTTTAACTTGTAAAGAAACTTTTAGTAGAAAAAAAGATAAATTAGATATAGAAGATACAAAAGGTAATAATTTATTACCTTCAACTGATGC
>JAOXYC010155551.1:0-13490 GCA_028565715.1 Phoronis pallida
TTTCTGCAATTTGGATTTTTAGATCCCTGGTGTAAGTTTGAGTGTCATTAACAAAGTTTTTGACTGCTTGAAATACTAAAAAACAGCACTTTTCATTATTGTCCCAATTAGCCATCACCGTATCCTTTTAAGGATAAACAAGGTAGCTGAATATTAACTGAAACAAGGCAAGAATCAAAACATATCTTGTTTTGCCAATGTACTGGAATAAAGTTTTAACTGAAGTAAACAAAGAAAGCTTTACAGATTAAATTGTGATCAAACAAACATTCAATGTGTCGTGTCTTACCGCACATTTATCCAGTTTATCAGGGATACATTTTCCTCCTCTGCAAGTAGTTCCGAAAGGGCACCTGATTACCTATAGATGAGAACTACAAGTTAGAAAGAGGGACACGGTTTGAAATCGTCACGGCCTTCTTCAGCAAGTGGCACTGTTATAGTTTGTGATTCTTCACTCATCAAACTCTAAAACCCTAAAGCGCAGGAATACTTTCTTGAAAATCCACAGAAAAGTCACCATGCCGATACACATTATAAAAATGCACGATATGGTCTGCATTTGTGTACACGTCATCGATTTAGTTACCGCCTCGAGTCGGAATCAAAACCTCGCAAGTAGGTGTGGGAACCGGCGTACGTCTACCAAGACAAGACAGAGTACTTTACTTTTATCGGTAAGTGGTCGAATAAACATGGATCAGGAGCCGAAAAAAACTCGCTAATTTGAATAATTTTATATTATACTTATTGATTTAAAACGTTGATTGACAGGAATTGGAAAACGTGGACAGCAACCAATTTTATTTGGCCTAGATGAACCTACGCCACAAGGTGCACGTTTGTGTCTCTCCAACACTTCAGAATGTGTGACAACCAGAAACTGCAGAAACACCGTCTGAAAAAGCAAATATAATCATATCATTCATCACTGGAACGAGTGCGAAATGTGGCCAGGTGACAAATTGTGAAGCGATATTTTTCTTTAAAATTGTAATTTGGTATATGGATTTTGACTTTGATATAACACTGGAGGGTATGAAAGGTTTAAGCAAAACCTATGGTTGGTCGATGAGTTACCGCAACATGAATCTTATACTTTAAAATTTGTCGCGGTATCGCTTTAAGATAATTTTATGACGCTTATATCCACTTTATTTATTTACACAATATATGGTCTAAGTTTTGGTTTCAAGAACTATAGTACAAGAAACAAATCAGTAAAATGCATACAACAGGTAGGAAAACTTAACAAGAAAGATAACTTACAGCAAAAGCGACGACTTTCAACTCCATTTTCCGAACAAATTAGATTTGAACTACAACGAAAACTTGTATTTATCACAGGCGTTATCACCACACGAGCCAGTGGGTGGAGTTTGACATTTTTCAAAATTTGAAAACTGAGCTATTTAACAATCGATCAGTCTTGGTCGTCTGACATAAATTTGGTGTCAGGTGATTTGAATGGATTCAGGGTGGGTCAATGCATTGTAAATGCGGTTTAAGATTTTTGACATTGTCATCAAAGTGTTTTATTGTTGTCCGACGTGTCATGTTTACGATGACTTGCACATTTTCGGAATACAATATGAAAACAGTTGATTAAAATTAATTCATACTTGGATGGTTTTGGTTACAGTTGATGTTAATGCAAAGAACATAAAAGAGCACACAAAATTTGTGTAAAACGTTCAATTCTTTGCGATTAAGAAATATCGCTTCTTACCGTGTTTGAGATGATTGCCTTTATTATACGAACTTTTGTCAAGTCAGGTTCCTAAAAAACTGTCGAATGGATTTAGCAAGCTTTCTCATTTTTGTGCTAAACGCGCACACATTAAAAATGGCGGATCTGGCAGGCATATTTTTAACAAAGTGCAACCTACTGCCACATTTTTATTCGCTTCACTTCAAATTTACATAAAACGCCTTAATTTGCTCATTATTTAAGCACTTAGAGTTTCGCCAAAATCATTCTCAAAATGAAGGTGCAATGGCTATCGTTTTCAATGATTTTCTACAGGCAAAACATTTCGCCCATATGCTTCAAGTTTACAGAGAACGCGGAGCACAACATGTTGCAAGGTCAAATGTCATATTTTTATGGAAAATTGCAACAAAAGTTTATAATTAAAAACATGATAGAAGTATCAAACAATACAGGTTTGTATTTATTTATTAACAGAATATGAGCGGTTGGTTCGGCAGCAGTCCTTTTTCAAACTGTTGTTGAACACATTACTGATACGACTATTTTTCCAGTCCAGGCGGTTTTTCCCACATGCTCTGAGCCGTCGTTTTTGCTCAAGCTCTAATTGTCCCAACAGTAATCAAATAGTTACCATACAAATCTGTGATGTCACCGCTTCTAATGAAAATGCTGACAGATGTGTATGGTCATTATTGGATTCCTGTTGGCATAATTAGAGCCTGCGCAAAAACGCCTGTTCAGAGCATATAGGGAAAAACGCCTGAAATAGTCATAGAGAGATGTTTCGGGATCGGTTTGCAGAGATATAGATAATACTGGTAAATTAAAAATGTTTATTGTAAAACTAAACAATAAGATAATACGTAAACATGATTGCTCTCTGCAAAGATTGGCGGATGAAAACGCCCAGAGAGTACAGAATGTACAAATGAGTGTTAACAAATATGGAAATAGGGATGGGTGGGTGACACTTTTTCAAAACGAATTGAAATACTAAGGGAAAACTTCAAGAAAAAAAATTGGTGTGCGAGATATGGGATCTCAAAGATCAACACTGCAATGTTTTGACCAAAAATCAATTCCGCGTACTACTGGCAATATTTAACAAAACCAACACAACATTTGCTAGTTTTGCAGTATAAGAGCATGCTCCGAAATTTCCACCGGTATATCTTGAGCCATTTTTTAAATCCAAGACACGATACATTTTTCATAAATTGGGCATCTCGCCCGAAATCGGCATAGTGGTTTTAGTATAGCTCAGTGGCAGAGTATCGGTCTAATAATCCGAAGGTCCTGGGTTCGAGCCCCAGTCGGGCCACGAAACATTATTAAAAAACATTTTCCTCGAATTAGTTGCTTGAACAGATTCAAAATTATTTATAATCAAACTTCGCAACGGTTGAAAGTCTCTATATTGAAATTTGCAGGATCGTTTTAGATAGGAAACACAGTGGTTTTTTGTAAAAAAAAAACTTGTTGAAAATTAACCTTCCACTCCAATTACCGATAAAAAAGTAATGAAATGATGACAGGAATTTTATCACTTCCTCAATTATGTCACCACTGGTATCCGTGAAATCATCGAAAATTGTTTTCAGATATTTGTTTTTAATATATTTTTATATATCAAGAATATGTGTCACTTCATAATTAATAAAATACAGGGTATTACACATTTAGTGACGATTAATCCCAGATCCGCTTTGACTTGACTTATTCCTGAAATCCCCCACCCCCAAAAAAAAAAAACATTTGCAACCGCACAGGTTCCTCCTGTTAACCGCCGACTAGTACTGAGTTTTGTTTCTCGGTTGAGGTTTCTGTAGTTACGACATATAATGAGTATGAATGGTTGGCCTGTACATTGTATCTCATCATAGTAAGCCCATAGGGTGGATAATTTAACCCACACGTGTGATTCATTGCCCATAGGTGGGGTTGGAATGATGAAAGCCAGAGCATATTCACACACCGTTGGATCATGCACGTTGCTCCTTCAAAAGCCCCCACCTGCTCATCAGAGATCTCTTGACAGTTCTGCCTGGGGCCGCAAGGTGCCCAGTTGCCCATGGTACGGTAGAGGACGTGTTGCAAAAGTCTTGATTAAAGGAAATTTAAGGCCACATGCCCACGTTTTCATCCCTAAGGAATAGGTGGTACACTGTAGCTGCAGCTGCAAGCAGGATAGTACAAGAATTTGAACTAAAACTGCACTACACTAAACGTCTAACCACGTGTCTACGACACCACGACCATGTTCCGTTTTGCGCAGAGAGAAATGCACTGAACGGCTACCTATTTCTTACAACCTATGACCGGGCTTCAGCCAAAATTGATCACACACCTAACATGTTACCAACCATTCTAGCCGAATTTTGTATTCGAAGGGGGTTGCGACGTCAATGTTTGGTTTTTGAATATCCCTTGTTGAAAATAACTTACTTGCACCTAAGTAAAAGAAAATCAAAAACAAATCTGCAAAGGGGTGCATGATTTGAGGGCTTTTGTGTCCGATTTTAACCCTCTTAAGAGAAGCTCTCAAATCACACCTTCTTACAGTTTTTTGAATTGTTTGACTCAGATAGAAGTTAATTATGGCATCAAAGGACTCGTACACAAAATGTCTTGTTGATTTGACTTTTTGATGCCAGATCGGGATCAACGAGGAGACAGTGTCATTAACTTTAAAAACCCAAGACAATTGAAAATCTGCACATGTCTACAAACTACACATGTCGTACTGCTTTAGACACACCCATTAGTCGTATTTTTATTTCCCGTACACAATGATAGACTGACAAGGATTGGCTCATTCGAAAAATTCATTACGAAGCCAACGTCATTGTTGTGTCAAGTACCGTAGTGAAAATCATGTCGAATATTGCCGTCTGTTTTGGAATTTTAGGTAAGATTAAATATTTAATTTTATTTGTTCAATTATCGTGTGTGTTTTTTCAACAATAGCAAAAGTAATACATTTAATTTAATATGCTATTAACAAATTATACCGACACTGTAGTTTTGATATACATTTTTTTTTAAATTTCCCGCTGTATAAAACCGTTTGATATAGATGTACTACTTTTGGGGATTTATGTCAAAACCAATAAAAAGCATTCATAGTGGAACCATCGTCGAGAACAAATATATTAATGGTTATTCAAAGCAATTTTAAATTCATTTTACTTCTAGTCTGAGCAGGAACTGATATTATTTAAGTTGGTTGTTTTAACAAGAGTGTTCGCTTTTTAACATTGACAAACCTGGAACAGGGCTCGCTTTTCAAAAGCCCAGGCTCTAACCAATTTTAAGTCGCATTTACATTTACATTACTATTTATTCAGGTATTTTGATGGTATCAGCACCATACAATGATGCGGGTGAGTTGGATTGAACTGAAATTAGGCTTGAAATACATACACGATTCATTTTCCATTGTTTTTCAGCTGAATCATTAGTTCCTCAACAAAGACATATGTTAATATTTATTCGTTTTATTTACAAAAACCTGAGGTCGGCGGATAGTATATCGTTATGATGGATTCCTGTATCTTATTTTATTGCTTTTATAATAATAAAGTATACACTTAAATTATCCATAGAGGTCTTTTCTAGTATGTTAAGTGCCGGATAATGATAAATCTTTTTCTTCAGATATCGTAATTGAGTGTGACCACAGAGGCACAGTACCTGGACAAACACACAGATATGCTCCGATTTCTGGACAATGCACTTGCAAGGTATATTGGAAGGCCCATAACAATAACGTATCAGGAACGTGTGGATTCATTGGGGTTTTTTTAATCAAGGTTACGTGTATTGGTTACTTGTCAAATCCAAATTTTCCAAGCAATTAAAATTTTTGCCAATAAATGATATTCAGACTTTAATTTAGTACCATCTTCTTGATTGGAAAATAGTTGATGACTTTTAAATAGAACAATTTTAGGCTAAATAGATTCATTTTTGGGTAAAATTTATTCAATGACTTGGAGACTTAAGTTTATAGCAGAGCCACTTTGTTTCTGACCTTCTCCAAAGGTCCTTGATCACGTGGGGGTGATCTCGTTTTGATCTTCTTGCCGCTAGACGGCGCTCAGGCATGAGAATGTTTTCGTTGATCGGGGGTAGTTGAAGGCCCTGGTCCCTGTTGAGTGGAGGGCGCTTAACCTTAATCTGAACTGTTTCCTTGACCTTGCGGGAGTACCATCTCTCTTCTTTTGCGAGTATGATGACTTTGTCCAAACTGACAGTATGACCATATGTCTGGAGATGTTCACGGACACCACTGACATTGTCAGGCTTGACGTGCTCAGCAAACCGAGTGGCAATAGTCCGTTTGGTTTCACCAATATAAAAATGCGAGGGGACCCGATCGCAGTTGACTTGGTAGACAACGCAGGATTGACGTCTAGCGGCAAGAACATCAATACGAGGTCACCCCTCACGTGATCAAGGACATTTTGTAGAAGGTCAGAAACGTAGTGGCTCTGCTATAAACGTAAGTCTCCAAGTAATGGAATAGATTTTACCCATGTAAAACTCGAGACAAATAAACAACATTTTTCATCAGATTCATTTTCATTGTATCTTTGAAATTAAAGTTCTTTGGTTCCTAGTCGCGGTTAATTTTACTCACTTTTATCACTTCGCCTTCTCGGTAAGACTGCTTCTTCAGAAATGGTGGATTCTGTTAGACTGCGCCGATAGTTGAGCGTAGGAATACAATGAGTTGTCGAACCACAGTATTGTACATATCTGGCAATTGATACTGTACAATCTCTCTGTTCATACCACGATCTCCAGCTCCAAACTCAAAACTTACCTTTTGAGGCTCGAGTAAAACCAAAACACTCTTTTGGGATATTTTTGATAAACCGTGTTATCCGTGTGTTTGTATTATTTCAGATTAACTCGGAGGGCAGACGCTGTGACCGATGCAAAGATGGTTTCTTTAACTTAGATGCTGACAACCCTGATGGTTGCTTAAAGTGTTTCTGCTTCGATAGGGCAGATCGGTGTTCCAGCGCTGAAGGTTTCAGAAGAATAGCGGTATTGGTCGCGTTTAAAAACCTTTCTCCTTTCAAACAGAGTATAATACATTTACCGCGTAACCGCACTCCCAACAAACTATACTAAACTTGAGTAACTAATATAATCATATGTATCGTAAAATAGGAACTAAAATTGTATAAAACTTGCGATGTACATGGATTGCATTCTTCTTCTATCGATGGTTAACACTGCTTGCATAATAAGACAAATGATGCAACGTTTATGAAAATCGTGATTTGTTCTAAACAATATTAATTGCTTCCCATCAGATACGCCCAAACCTGGACGAAAGAAGTAAACAGATGGACAAGTTCTCATTGGTTGCATACAACAGAGACAAGCCGCATGACATTGTCAGAGTGTCGAGTTTACCTATCTATTACCATCAAAGCATAAATGAGGTTTATAGCAACGGCATTGGTGCTTATGATCGACAAGACAATACACAACTTTTTTTCAAGATGCCATCTATTTTCCTTGGCAATAAGGTAAGTAATAGCTATGTTGATTCCTTTGTCAACCTGAAATTCTCATACGCTAACGTCACCAGGCGTGGAATAGTCAGATCTTGTGCACGCATGATGCGTGCAATAGATAGAAATAATACAAAAGCGTATTAAAAGTTGATATATCATCGAATAGATTATGGTTTTGACTAGGGTTTGAATTTATTTCTAAAATAAGGTGTTATATAAAACAAATAATCCGGTTTTCATTCGTTCAATAGCACAATATTTTCATGAAAATAATTGCAGTATTGTACTCATAAACATTCATTATTTGTTTTAACATTTTCAAAATGGGTGTAAGTTTTTTACTTTGTATATATAATTCTATAGCTCGCATCCTATGGAGGGAAACTCAAATTCAATATCGGTTGGAGAGGCGTTGCAGGAGGAAGCCCTGAAAGTGGTTTCGATGTTGTACTCTGGGTAAATATTTGAGAATTTGCAATAATCAATCTTAAAAAGTATTATTTCATCTTTATATAATAAATCGACTACTTTTTTGAGATTGTTTAAAGAGACAAAAGTTAAGTAGTATAATAACACAACAAGCTAGGTTTGTTTAAGATCAAGGCCCATAGAATTGTTGTTATCCCTAAAACTGTTACTCGCATTTGAGAACATTTATTTACATGTATAATATGCAAATTGTCAAGTTGAT
Source organism: Phoronis pallida (assembly GCA_028565715.1). Taxonomy (NCBI): domain Eukaryota; kingdom Metazoa; phylum Phoronida; family Phoronidae; genus Phoronis; species Phoronis pallida. The sequence continues at coordinate 7,940 of JAOXYC010155551.1, forward strand.
AGAACTTACACTGATTATTATTTATTTCAGAACTTGAAGAATCAACTTTATCACAGATTTGATACTCCACCAAAGATGGATACATTTACTAAATATGAAATCCCACTGACTGAGGTGATATTTCTTATTATTGCAATAAAGCTAAGGACGATTTGATAGGTTGCCCAATCTCTAGCAAGAGCAAGTCCGAATTTATAAATTTTCATTTCTAATGGAATTAAAATTGATATGATTTACCCAAGATGTCTTAACAATCGCTAAACTCAAAAGCTTTCTGAACAAACGTTGAAATGTTTGCAGACCGTATTCCGACTCTTGTACTGAAATGCCTAATGATTGTCACCATGGCTTACTGTGTAAAATCTGGAAAGTATAGCTTAGTTGGAGGTATTTGTACACCATCTTCATCTCAACGATTCGAGACACAACAACCGCAGCAACAATATTATAAACAACACTGAAGACATGTGAAGTAAGATTTACAAAATTAGATTGCTTATTTGGTCACTTACTTAAAGTGTCACTTTCTTCAAACCGCTGGCATAGCAGCATATATTAATTCAGACAACCGCTTTCGCATTTTCAATTGATTATTTATTACTACAGGGTGTATACGCCGTTCTTTAACTACATGTAGCATAATATTGAAATGTTTCAACATCCAGAAATCGTTCACCGCATTCTATAGCGGACGTACAGACACATCCCGTGAAGAGTTTTTGGCTATTCTCTCGGACCTTGATGGCATCTTTATCAGAGCCAATTACAACACAATGGAAAACCAAGGAGTACTACGTGACATCTCCATGGATTTTGCAGCTAAAGACCCGACACCAGGCAACGAGTTGATGACATCTGTGGAACAATGTGAATGTCCCTTTCCTTTCGCTGGTCTTTCTTGTCAACAGGTATAATATCCAAATATACAAAGATAATTGCACTGTTTAAAAAATGATCAAATCAACTAAGTAGATCAAACTAGAGTGTACTTCAGACCATTCGACTCAGGTCGAGGGACTGTATCAATCGTCTTACGGTTTCTTAATACCCCGTCATACTCAGCAAAAATCAGCAGGAATGAACAGGAATCAGCAAGAATCACGTTTTTTTCAAAATTCGAGCTGCATTCCGGCGGCCATTTCAAATTGAGCAGCGTTGTTGGAACGCTGTTGGAATACTTGGAATGATTCGTGCTCGCCCTTGGCGTATTGGCGTTCAAATGCAGTTCGAATGTCGTTGGAATACCTGGAATGTCGTTGGAACGCAGTAGAAACAACTGGAATGCAATTCGAATCCCTATGATTGCACTTTGAATACTACGAACGTACTTCGAATGCGTTACAAATCTACTTAGAATGCGTTCAGAATGTATCGCGAACGCCGTTGGAATGGTCCCAAGTGCGGTATAAAAACGCATTTTCGATCAATATCAGCCAGGACTTAAAGTACAGACACTCCTGGATCGTGTTGTTTTGTCCCCTTCAGTGCCATCCTCCGGCAAGACTTGCTTGGAAATCTTCACCATTCTAAGTTGGGTCATCAGGGGATTCTGGGACAGCATCTCATTTTTTGTGCGTTTCCTCGACTAGAGCTTGACTTCTTGGCCTTATTTCCCTACTGTTTTGGCGACATAACGAGACAATGAAAACTTACTTGACGTTAATGTGTGTTTTTAAGCGATTTGGTAGTATTTTATACAGAGTTCAAGAAAGTAGTATTTTGTGTCACTTCCAAAGCAATTCAAAGTGTGTTCGGGACATTCTGACTGAATTCGAGGTTTATTCGAACGACTGGAACGCACTTTGAACCCAGTTACTAAAGAGGAGTGACATAATCAGCATATGCTTAGCGATACTCGATTGTCGCGTAGGGACAACAGACCATCGTTTGAGATGGGCTGTATCAGAGACTAAAGCTAGCCGCACACGAGGCATCATCGGTGCACGTTATCAATGCACTCTTTTACGCAGCTAAAGAAGTTGCCCTCGGACGGTGCATCGATGGTTGCATCGTTAACACAGATATCACATGACCACTAAAATTTTGTGACGTGTGACATGTCACATGAACTTCGCCGCGCACGTGAAATGATGCGGCTGCTATTGTTTACAAAGACAAGCAAAGCTCAAAGTAACGCATGCGCAATGATTGTATTTCGTGCATCGTTGATGCAGGTCGCCCGGACACGGTGCATCAACGATGCAGTGAATCGTTGATATCAAACTCGATAGATGTGTCTGCATCGATGATGCGCACCGTTGATGCAGTAAAAGGTAGGCCGCAGACGAGGCATCGGTGATGCTGCACCGATGGCGTGCACCATCTCGATACCTCGTGTGCGACCACCTTAAGATAAAACCTGCACCAAGCTATCGATGAATGCACGCTGGTACATGCGTTTGCTGGCGGTTGGATCAACAAACGCACTTCTGGTGACGTTAAGCGTTTATTTGATAATGTACATGACCATGGCAAGTCATTCGGTCACATCTCAAGGAAAGGTGCAACGAACTAATTATCGCACGACAGTCTTGCGATGACCGTACAATCATCGTGGAACGGGTCAAACTTTTTGTCGTGAACCCGTCGTGGTGGCTCCATTGTGACTATGGCGACATTTGGTCAATAAATTTGGATAAACTATTAGCCCTCAAACCTGAACGTTTTTTTCAAATATTGAGGGTTTTCGAAGTTTCCAGTCAAAAAAATCAGTTAAAAAGCGGGTTACGGATATAGAAAGTAAGAAATATTTTTATTTATTGAAATAAAAGGATTTGCATTTTCTTTTTTCCAGGAAGGGCCAGCTGTCATACGATTCCCTCCTATGAGAGCAGGGAGGTAGGTTCGATTTATCGGTCCTTCTTAAATGTTAAGGGTTTAGATATTTGACGACTTGCGCTCTTCTCAAAAGTGTTTAAACAAAACCATTTCAGTTTTGTGGTCACAACACTGATAATTAATTTAACGAAAGTTCCCGCGGTTAAAGACTGATTACAACTATATACTACTGTTGAACTTCTCTAAATGCCGCACACATAGCGCGAATGTTGCGCGCAATGTGTGCGGGTAGCTTTACGCATGTTCTGACCCATTGTGTCCAAATGGACACAATGGGCTGGGCGTTCTGACCCATTATGTCCAAATTGGCCCATTATGTCCAAATCGACCCATTGGGTCTAAATTGACCCATTGTGTCCAAATGGACACAATGGGCTGGGGGTTCTGACCCATTGTGTCCAAATTGACCTATTGTGTCCATTTAGCGCATTTGCGTTTTTCCAGACATGTTTAACTTCTGGACATTGACAATTTTTAAAATCATCGAACTTTTTAAGTTTTCTATTTGAGTAGGAAAAATGTGATTTTCCTGGAAAATGTTCGAAATTTATTTTTTAAATTGCAGAAAACTTTGATAACATTTTTTGAGAAAGATTTTCGAACAGTTTTGAACTTGACCATCTGTTTTGATATTTTTCTAATGTGTCCATATGGACATAATGGACCAGGCCTCTTGACCCATTGTGTCCAAATTGACCCATTGTGTCCAAATGGACACAATGGGGGGTTCTGACCCATTGTGTCCAAATTGACCTATTGTGTCCATTTAGCGCATATGCGTTTTTGTTGACATGTTTGACTTCTGGACATTGACAATTTTTAAAATCATCGAATATTTTAAGTTTTCTAAGTGTCTGAGTAGGAAAAATGTGATTTTTCTGGAAAATGTACGATATGTTTGGACTCAGAAAATGAAACTTGCCTGTTTAGAAGTTCGTGTACCATACTTCCTAAATGACTTTTCTAGCCTAAAATAAGTATAGGGGGGCAAACACTTTATTTTAGGCTAGAAAGTGAGTCGCTGTCACTAAGGACACAATTAGTCAGAAGGCCTGGCCATTTTTATGAAAAATATTTCCTGGCTGATAAGCCGCTGAAGACGCATTCTCAACGAATCGCGATAATTGGGCATCCGAAAAACTCAATTTTCGAGTGGTGTTATCTGTGGAGCTGATTTCATAATTTTCGTGACATTAGTGTATAAATAGCACGTTTTTGAAAGTTTCGTGAAAATGTAAAATGTATTTTCAAAGTTATTAGATGGTTTATGAAAACACCTGCATAACTTTGAAAAATACACCTACACTGTATTCTGTCGTTTCCCATGACATTTTGTTATTGCGTACTTCAGGAAATACATGAACTAATTTTTGTATTTGAAAAACTTTGTATAATTGGGAAAAAACATATCCTGGTAGGTTTTTACCTGTTATTTAATTTTACAGACCGAGTACGATGCTACATCCGAACACTTTTTCACGGGTAATGAAGCATGGTGGCCATTTTTAACGTTGTTAGTTGAAAACAAGTGGAATGTAATACGTGTTTGTGGCAATTTTTATAAGAACAGCAGACTTTGAAAACAAACAACTTGCATCTTAAAATGTCCCGTAAATGATTCGACAAGTCCCGTAAGTGATAGTCATTTGATAATTGATATTCACTCTTAATTTTTTGTTATTTCTAATCCATCACGTATCTAAAACTAAGTTTAGGATGGACTTCACTTGAAAAAATCGTGAAGTCTCCAGTGGTAATGTTGTTCGAGGAGTTTAAGTAGTTTAAACAACTCAGAAATATCAAAAAAGTCATTTTTTATTTGTAGTGATTAAATTGAATACGTTCGTAAGGGAAGCGAATTAACCACGTTTTAAAACTGACCGCAATTCCTAGTCTCACGAAACCAACCCGGCCTGAGAAACTAATTTAAATGAAAGGATCTTTCAGGACATATTCAACGAAGAATGTCCCGTAATTGATGCCATAAATGGTCTTAAACGTCTGAAAAATAATAAACTTCATAGTTCTAATCTAAATGTCTGACATGTAGACATCAGGAAACCTATAAAAATTGTTTGGTTTCTGTATTGTGAGGTTATTGAGTCAGTTACAAAATGCACCGTGTCAAAGACTCCTACAAGCTGTTTTTGCAAATCTCATTGATGTTCTTAATGATTGCCAAACCATAGGTGCGCCATGGTGAAAAACCTCCATAACGAATATAATATTTCTGTGGGTGAGGACATCACTTTCATTCTTGAAGTATATGACGACAGGTTGAAGAGTCGCCGGCTTCCCGTTCCAATGGATCACTTACGGGACATTAAATATCATTTACGGGACAATTTTGGGACCACATTTTTCAGTACCATACAAGCACACGTGGTAATAACTGTAATAATATTGTGTTATTTTGTTATTTTGACCTTGATCGAAAAAAGCTGTCCCGTAAATGATGGCTCGTAAATGATTTGCTACTCATGTAAAAGCCAAAAAAGATAATTATAATCCCATCATATTATTTCAAAACGTGTTTTGTCAATTGCATGTTGTAACAGCTTTGTGCTATCGTTAGAGGTTTTGTAATACAAAAGCGATATGGTTACTACAACTGGCTGACTCGTAAATGATCTAGGAATTGTCCCAAGCGCCTTCTCGAGAAAGCACATGCTGTGACAATCCAGCAATGAACTAAGGCAACAAAAAATCATTG
>JAOXYC010156662.1:0-13460 GCA_028565715.1 Phoronis pallida
CCTACGTGATCTTCCAAAACGTAATCCATTGATGTGGTTGACATGTGAAGAGAGCTGCATTCTATTACATAAACACTCCTTGTGAGGCACTGCTTCTCAGCCGGTCGATACATTGTCTTGAGTGCGAACATCACACAAGAAAAATTTGGCAGCAAATTTCAAGCGTTTGTTGACGTTTGAGAAAATGGCCAAAAAAAGGCTCAGTGAGTAGGCTCATCATGAGACAGCTGACTTTTGATAAATTTGTGAAATTCCTGCTTGGTCCGCTCCGGAACATTCAAAATTGCATCGAGTTTAATGTCAACAGACTTCATCGGCTATGAGTCAGAGTGATTAGGAATTCCCGAAATTTAACTCGCCCTGTTCGATCACTGCGAGTAAATGATTGACTCAAAGCGAGTGTACAATATGAACGTACGATACCAATGTACGATACAGCTCCTTAGATTTAATTTCGTGTGAACTCGTACCTTAATGATAACTAAGTTCTTTAATACCTTACCACATGATAATACTAAAGCGAATTATAAGAAAGATTACACATCAAAGTCTACACACAATGTTAAAAATAGATTTTAGATACTCACGCGTTTATTTAAGATTAAACATGAGGTTAATCAGTGCAACTGAAGAGATTTATTACAATGTACTTTAAAAAATCACAAATGAAACAGACAAGAAAAATGATTCAGCTAGCTGCCAACTTGACAAAAAGAATACATTGCTGGCACTTTGCAAAAAAATCATGAGAATATCGCTTTTATTTGCTCTCGAATCATACATTTGAGTAAGAAAAAGTATCTATTAGTTTTAAGATACTTTATTTTTGTAAAACTGATTAAGATAAGATTTTAAAAAATATCTTAATAGATTTTTCTAGACATACGCTGGCAGTTTAGCAAAACAATCATGAGAAGATAGCATTGCTAGAATTTGATCTCAAATCATACATTTGAGTTAATAAAAAGTATCTTATATTCTATCTGAATCATTTTTTCTAGACAGACGCACTACAGTAACGAGGAAATCCATCACAATACCCAGGATACATCATAATAGTATCGTAAGATATTTAAGTGTAGTCAGGATGTAACAAGGTTAATTAATAGAATGTGATCTTTTCACCATAAAGCAAGCGAGTCAGTGACAGGGACATTAAGTGTAATGCACACCAATTGTATAATTAATTTTACGACTAATAACCATCCATCAACCAGACAATGTTAATGAAGATGTCTTCAATATTGCACTAACGAGACTGTATTTAGCTAATCCTATGGTATTCACGTTGATAACATGAGATTTTTCTAATTAGTGTTTTGGTATTAGTTTTCTTTTTCAGGTGTTTTGTCCGTTTTTGTGAAAAGAGGTGTCATCATGTTATGAAAATGATATTTTTGCACTTTACTACTCATGAATGAAGTCCAATTTTGATTTATGATACAAATACAAAGTTGTCCTAGCACATTTTATGATATCACAAAAGCATTCTATTTCAGGGAAAAATTCAAAGTGTGAAAAACTGCTGAATCTCTTTTTTCTTTGACATACTGTCTGGTGGTTTTTGCAAATCCAATTTAGAAAATCACTATCCAAAACAAAACAAACCATGACTTACACAAATGTTTCAGATATTCAAGATGTCATTCAACTTTTAAGAAATGCAGTTTACTGTAAAAGTGAGATATAGGACAAGTTACAATGACTGGGTCTATTTTTTGTTTGAAACACACTTATTTTTAAAAATTGATATCACAACTCCAAAATGTCCCATGAGAAAGTTAAACAATCAAGGGGTGGATTCTGATAGAATTAATGTAGACTTTCGCTTCAAACAATTGGTTATCTTTCTTGAAAGTAATTTGGTTTTTTTTTGTGATGTCCATAAAACTAATTCAACTACATGTTGGTATGTTTTTTTACTCACTGAGCTTCACAAAACGTCATACCTATATTATCATCATTTTATCCGTTACTCACAACGTTAATTTTGAAGGCATCTTACTGTGAGTAACATTTAAAATGATTATAATATGTAATCACCACAGCATGGATAAATTTCATAGACGTCATATCCAGTTTTAAGGCTGAACTTGTTCAAGGTTCATAATTAAAATGCTATCATTTGTGAAGGCCGATTGCCCTGAGGTAGACTTCCACTTGACATTTTGACAGGACAATCAATTAAAATACAGGTGATAAAAAAATTGACATGATAAAAAAAACAGATATTTTAATCTTCCAGACATATTTTTTATCAATTGCAAAACACAACATGTCAGGTCGCCATTCATTCAAAGAGAAAGTCACTGAAATTAGTCTCGCCACCAGACAGCAATTTGGTCTTTGAGAGTATTTGGGTTCGAGTGATGACAAATGATCATGCTTTTTGCTTGAAACTCTATCATAAGAACACATATCTCTTTTGAGTTCTAATGACCAACACAAAATGTCAGGTATCTGGATTAAACTTTGGGTATTTCTGTATATTTGCCCATTGTGGGAAAAAATATGATGGCAGAAATAGTATTATACCAAGCCCAATAAACGCGGCTTTAAGAAACGACCCCTCGCGCTGGGCTTGACAATGAGGCTACACAGAAATTTATACTTTCAGAACCAATGAAAATTGGTTTTAAAAAATTAAAGTTCTACATCACTACTTACGAATATAAAATTATCAACTATTGACGCAATTTGCGTTGGAATGTTTGGTACAAATTGCCTCCTTACATTCAACTGAGCGAATAACTAAATCTCTACACAAGCGGCCTATGTGACTTGATGAAATATCTTGACGGGGCGTCAAGATAACTGAGATCAACTGTAACGTATTAACTAAGTGTTTTCGATAAAGAATGAAAGTAGTAACAAGAATTGGCTACGACAAATGATCAAACTGTGTAAAACAAACGAATGAAAACATCATATTTCCACACTTGATAATTCGTAAGTAGCGATGTATGCGTTTAAGGTAAGAAAGAATAGGTTTTATGTATAATGTTTTACCTGAACAGTTGATCACTGAAATTCAAAGGCCTACAGAAGTCCAATGCTGTCATACTGTACAATTCAAAAACAATATACTCAGTGCTGCCAACATGATTTAAACAAGAAAATATTGCAACAAAACTCATTCAGTTTTTAAATACTGGGTGAAGCAAAATAAGAACGTCATTTGTGTTATTTTACGGTGAACAAAATTGACATTGACACACTTTAGAAAGAAAAATCATTCAGAATATTCATGTAAATATGAATACTTAAAATGTCTATCTAGATGCATCTGCATTTTCATCATGTGATTATTTTTTTAAAGCTGTCAAATGAATTACCCTCTTATGGTGATTTCTAAATTATTAACTTTTTTGTTCTCTTATTTCTGATGTGTAATTAAAATGTGGAGAAATCTAGCCATTAATAATTATGATAACTCATAGTTCTTTATCTTTAATGAAGTTCAATGCATAATTAGCTCTGCTTATTCCCACAAAGAGGAGTTGAAATTCACCGATTCTTTCTCCATTCCCTGAACATATATCAAAAGTAATCATGTTGTCGTTCAAATCTTGAACTGCACGCAATTTTAAAACCCTACCCAATTTCGAAAAACCCTTTACAACTGCTTAATAACATATTCCAGCTGGTTTTTAAAAAGGTAATTAATTACAAGACAACCAGAAATGATGGACAGCTAAAGTGCATGACAAAAGTATTTATAGATTAATGATCATAATTAAAATAGTTTTAACAGTAATATTAGTACTTGACTTAATTTTCCGCAATCATACATACGGTAATTTTGATAAAAATAGAAAGAATGCCATTGTGAAATGGTGAATCCTTAACACTCTTAATTTGTCTAAAACTCATTTGAATTGAGGGTTGCATTTGATCACAGCCAATTCCATAGGAATCATTTTAAGGATATTTTCCATGCACAAAAAAATTGGGCTTACCCCAACGATGCAATTATTATCAAATAAGACCTGTGAACAAAGAATATAACAATAAAGTTGTTTTAGAGGGCATTACGGCTCATTTAAGGACCGGCTTGGATGATTTGTAGCCGACATGGTTCATTGGTGGCCCAAGCGAAGCGAGGGACACCAATGAACTATGGAGGGCTACAAATCACCAAGCCGGTCCTTAAATGTCAGCCGTAATGCCCGAAAAACAACTTTATTACTATTAGTATCTACAAAAAGTATACTGCTGAAAACCTAAATTCTATTATGCAATTGCGTCATTGTTAACGTTATTGACCATGTGACTCAGAGCAGGGCTGCAAATGTCCTTAACGCTCCAGCATTTATGACCACGTGACTCAGAGCGGGCTGCAAATGCCATTAACGGCCCGGTTGTCATTTGCGGCCCAGCTACCCGTGCATTATGGAGTATTTAAGCCCTACAAAACAGCGTTATTCTATCGACAATGCCCCACAAGTAGATACTAATAGTTCTTTAATCTGCGTAGAATAGTTCTTTAACCTCAACAATGGTCTGTTCTCCCTATGCGATAATCGAGTCTCGCTAAGTATATGTTGATTATGTCACTCCGCTTAAACACAGTCTCCTACTTTTGGTAAAAATACCGGAAGACCCCCTGCGATTGATACAGTCCCTCGACCTGAGTCGAAGGGGCTGGAGTTCAGTCTAGGATGAAAGATATGACATTCAATCAAATTGCACACCTCACTTTACATATACATTTTATCCCCTAACCTGTTCATGATTTTTAAAAGTTATAAGTTTGTCAAGGTATAAAACTCAAAAATCTTGGATTTAAAAACACATAAAAAATATCTAAAATGCACCTGAAAGAAAAAAATAACTAAAATGCACCTGAAAGATATTGAGTGCCATTCCTAGTATCCAAACACGAATAAATCCCACAGCTTTCATGAAACATCGGTCAAAACTCCTTTAAATTCATCCACGTCAAAACCATAGCCTTCACCTTGGCCTCAAACAATTCAATTTTCTCTCGATGACAAATCAACCTTGCGTTTCAAAAACAACTGGTGCATGATAAAACACAGTTCAAACAACATCTCGTTAACTTCACCACCACAACACCCTCGTCTCTGCTCGCAAAGAATTCATGTCACTATAAAAAATTGTCTCCGACATCCTCATTAACTTGTTTTACACAGCGCAACAATGTGAATCGCACAATCAAAGAAATCTCTCAAGCCATTCTAGCATTGTGCTAGCCACTGTATAAATTTGCTACAATTATTCAGTTAAAATTATAATTTTATTAACCGGGCACATGATTGATTTGCAAGTAAGTTGTGTGTTAAGACATGTCAACTGTTAATAATGGAATAATAGTGTCTATATGTAGATCACCATGTCGACCATACTGTGGCCATTAACAGCCATACTGTCTTACTGTTTTAACCATTCAATTTTTTTTTAAACTGTTAAAATGTGGGCTTTATACATGTTGAAAATTTGAACTTGAATGTTCTCCAAAGATAACTCCTTTACTAAAGATTTTTTTAAAAATTGACTGCTTTGAAAGTTCAGAATTAAACCTATTTAAAGCACAGGGTGGTCATTGCTTACCTGGAAATACTGTGCCTTAAGCCATGCTATTTTGGAGTGGTTGTGGCATTTCAAGAAAAGATGAAGGTTTTTCTACATTTTGACCAAAGAAAATGATCAATTTGCATTAAAAAGGTTAGAATTTTGTGGCTATCATGTTCAAGCATAAATTGATCAGCCTAAACTTCTGAAACTAAAATTCTAAAAAAATCTGTGTTCCAAATATGAAATTATAAAATCGGATTTCTTGTCTTAACTAAATAAAATGTAGGATCTTTTAAAGATTGATATTCTTCTGTGAATTTGTTATCATGGTAAAGAAATGTTGATACACTAAATAATGCTTATCTGTGTACCTGCAGCAATGAATGTGGTCAAAAGTTCACCAAGACTACAGTTTTTCAATAAAACTGACAAAGGTATAGGTGGGCAGACACATCAGTGTTTCCATTTTCCAGTTAACACCAGTTATATTTATATTTACCCAATTTTTGGAATGGTATTGTGGCCTTTGTTCATGTCTTTGTATGTTAGCTAGGAAAGCATAAATGGTCATAGATTTTTTCTATGACCTGGTTTTTGCTTTAAGATTAGTCTCAAAATATTCATTTTTCTAAAAATACAATTTCATAAACTATTAAACAGAACATAAAATAATTGAAAAAAAAACCTGCATCCTGCAGCTAAATCAGCTTCTTTTGAAGAGTTTTTACTGTCAAATGCCTATTTTTCACTAGCTTACAAAATCTTGAAAACAAATGCATTTTTCTAAATTTGCACTAGTTTTATACCAAGATTAAGGTGCTTGCCCTCAACCCCGACCTCCTTAACCTGAATTCAGTTTTCACTCTAACCATGCTTTCACGACACAACCAGGTGATCTTTATTTTCATAATCTGTTAATTAATTTCCAAGCAATATTAAATTAGCCTACCTGTTTCCAGTACCAATTAACTAAAAAACGGTCCATGATTTTAAACACTCAATTGAGTCTTAAACAAGTCAAAACCACAGTAGAGCTGTTTTCAAATAACATGAAAGTGAAAACACTAAAAGGAGTGTTTTTAACCATAAATATCACTTTATTAACCATAACTCCTACCTTGACTTGTTTTGATGAGGTCAACAACAAATAAATTGTTACAAATTGAACATTAAACAATTTCATGTATTGTGTTGCTCAACATTTACAGGACAACCACTCCATGAGTTGATATGCATGGTGTTTTACATTAAAAAAGTCATTTGCTAAAGAACAAGGATGAATAATACAATGTTCAAAAGACACTGTCCCTTAAAACTGATATTTATTCATTCTCATTCTAATGGAGAAAATAATTTTCATCTGAACTTTCAGCCTACCGTACCTTACATTTACGAAAGTAAAATGATTGTACTTTCATAAATGAGGGGTTTTTATGCCTTGAGTAAATTAGTCACAAAACAGTTATTCTATTTCTTAATGTTTTTGAAGGAAGCCAAAATAATCAAGCTTGATTAAAACATTCTGTTTGATGCCACTCGACATCCGTAAATAATCATTTTGAAATAGCTTCCTGGCAAGGAATGTTTGGTTCGTATGATGCTACTTAGAAAGCTGAAAAAATGCATCATTTTATTATCTAGACCCAAAAAATTCAAAAAACTAAATATAACCGACCTTCACAAGAAGACAAAAGTCCTCATCATAAACCTTCAGATCAAACTTCTAAATCTCTGTTGTTATTTTAGTAAACTTGCAAAAACACAAGGTATGCATGTTTATATGACATTTAATACAAATTTGATAGATTAATTTTAAGACAGGTGAAAAATAAGTTTATTGCTTTTAAAACATGTAATAAACGGTGATTAACAAATAAACTAGAACAGCAATAATAGCTTAATATTTAAATAAAATTGCTTACAACCAGATCTAAATGTATTGCATGTAGCTTTGAAACTTGTTTTTATGCAGAAAGTTTGAGCTCAGACAGATCTGAATTTATATCAAATGCACATAAATTTGAAAATTGGCATTTATTAACTTTAGAAACAGAAAGTTGGATCTCAGTTAAATTCAATTTTTTTCTTTCAATGTTTAAATAATATCCTATCTTCAATATCGGGCAAGTCAATAGCTCAGTGGTTAAAGGGTATGTAAATCAGCCTTTAAAGCAAAGTTTAGTGTTTCAATTCTTATTTCTTGCGCAACCAAGATACAGAGGGTGAAACGTTATCAACTGTTGCGCTTCTTTTAAGTAGACACTCTTTTGTTTGCTCCCTTGGGAGTTGAAACAGCATTAGGTTAAGTTGATCTGGACTTTTATGAAACACCTGACAAATCAAAATACAATATCTAACTGACGTTACAACAGTTTGCTTCAAAACAAAGTATTTTTCATTTTTTACTGAGAAATTAATGAAATTCTTACTATCTTCAACATTTTCTAAATAACAAAACATTCGCTCCATCAAGCTACGGTATATCATTCAATTATGCACAGTTTAAATTAATCAATTAAGCAATGAAAGGTATTTTTTTAAAACTTAAAAATGTATAAAAAGAGGCAGACTTTTTTAGATTGAATTGTCTTGTAATTGAAATCATAAAATCGTGATTGATGAATCAATGAAAGTCAAACCCTGGGTGATGCATGTGTTGTTTTTAACTCTGACCAAAAGAGGGCAGCATGTCCTTGGAACGTTTTAGTGATTACAAATTCTTTCTTATACACAAATAAAACTGACATTCCCAAGAGTGAAAGGAAAAATTCTTCGCTTGAAAATTCCAACTCAAAAAGTTTCCAGAAATTACTCCATTATTTTTACACAGACCATGATTCAGTTGATTCTCAAACAATCAGTTTGTAAATGACTATTTATTTCTTTTTCACAGTCAATGACTATTTATTTCTTTTTCACAGAAACATTCTTCAACAGTGCACAGTGTGAAAATTGATCAGCTAGTATTCTTCTGAATACAATATTTTGTTATTTAGATTATCTAAAAGAAATTAAAACTGATACCTTTGGCTTAGACAGAACTCCAGCCCCTTCAATTCTGGTCGAGGGACTGTATCAATCGCAGGAGGTCTTCCGGTATTTTTACCAAAAGTAGGATACTGTGTTTAAGCAGAATGACGTCATCAGCAAGACTCGATGATCGCGGAGATAGAACAGACCATCGTTTGAGATGGGCTGTGGGAGAGACTACCTTTGGCTTAACATTGGACTATCCTAAACATTTTCTAGGCTAATAGATATTAAATAAAACTTGAAAAAAAAATAAAAAATGATACCTGCATGGACAACTCTTCATCTTCCTTGTCTTCATCTATGGACTGTCCACTATCAACGCTCGTCTCCGGCTCGGGTAGGAGCACCTGCACCTCAGAGTTAATACCATCCTCCCTACTCTCAGAACGCCTGCAGTTGTCTGTTCTTGCTGTTAGACTGTAGCCGAAGCCTGAGCCACCATAATTCAGAGTGTCACCACGTTCTAGGATAACCTCCTGTATGAGGCTGATGCTAGGGCTAACGTCAGGCCTCATTGTTGATCGTGAACATGAACTGGAAAAAAATCAAAATTTGAAAAGCTTTAATATGTCAAAGACAACCTAGTAAAATATGACCATTCAAAATATATTTTCTTAGGGAGTGCACAGATGCTTGCTTTCTCATGGAATTATTTTCAGCTTTACCATTTGGTAAAGGTGTAACAGCCTGTCATAATGTTTAACCAATCAAAATGTGAGAAATATATATATATTATGTAAGTCTGTTTCTATAGTTCCTGTAGCATACATGTATGTGCAGTAGGACCATGAATAACAAATTATGTTTTATGCCAATGGGGCTTGATATAATAAGCGTAAGAGATGAGAAACATTGCCATCCTACTATACCTGATCATGCACATAGGATACTATCTCTACAAAATCGAGCAGTCGCTCAAGATTTTTGTTGACTGCTTGAGCAAAAAATTCAACAATGAGACCCCGTGCAATAAAATCTGCTAGAAGCCCAAGACTGGTGACGCCGCCTGTGTGTAGAATATTTCCGATCACCGAAGATTTTACGAACTCGCAAATAGTCTGTCGAGAATTCCATAACCCACAGAATATCAGCATAATAATATGTGCGTTTTTGACAGCAAAACAATCTAATTTGCGCGTGTTTACGTGCAGACGGAATGCGACGCCTTAATTTTGCCAAAAACAAAACGCCTGGGTTCTCACTAGGCGCAGCGCCAGCTATCGGCTGCACGGAGTCTAATTCGGACCACAAGGGTAAGTGTGACCAATTCCAAGGCATGTGGTAATTCTGAGGTACCTCAGTTCTTATAAATCTGCATCTCCTAAAAGGTTTACATTAAATCAATAGTGCAGGTTATTGGCCCATGGATAATAAAAACTGTTTAAATGTTCTATTAATAGAAAGCCTCCGCATGCAACATTCTATAGGAAAATGCTGAGATTTAAAAGTAGGTCAAACCAGCAAAAAATTGCCGTGATTTTTACACTGATTTACAAGTTACTTTTTGCATGAATTGGGATGTATTTAAAAATGCTGTATTTAATAAAGGTTAAGAATTCAAGACTTCGCAAGTTTTTTTTTATTGAAGTTTTTAATGAGGTAGGCATACCTCGGAATTACCAACACTTTCCATTTTTTGTAGGTCACGTTAAAACGGTCATAAAAATAAAGTTTTGAGGTAGATTTTGAAAAAGGTTGATTAATGGAATCAGCAATAACATATGCAGTGATAGTTGTAGATTTGGTCGCCCCAGGCAACCCAAATTCGCAACAAGGGTAAGCGCCATAACTCTTCAGGGTAAACGATCTATTATCTAAATTCTACAAAAACGGCAGCACAATCGTGAAATATTTATACATGTATAACAATTTACAAGTTAATGATGGTAAAGATTTTTTGGAATTTGTTCAGTCATTTTCACGCAAGAGAAGCTGAAAGGGGACCTACTAAAGTCATTGGGGGCCCCTACATGATCAAATTTCCCTTGGCAAATTTTCGAAAGTCATAAAATCAACAAGGTCATAAAACCTTTAGAATTAATCCCAGTAGCCTATCCTCAGTGCTTTGTAAAGTATTAGCCTAAGGGGTCAAAGCACAGAATTCTTTTATGAATTGGGTAATATCTTGACATTCTATTGTCCGGTGAAACACCGGTTTGCCGAGTAAAGTTTTGCCAATAGCTTCAATAGCATGAATTTCGTCACCCCTCGTTAAAACGAAAATAAAAAATAAGATGCGACTTACAAAGTTATATGATTTCCATTTCCTTATCAACTTCAGCCTGTCTGACAACTAATACGACCATAAACAACACAGAAAGTGCCAAAAATGTTGAATTCAGGCAAAAAGTAATGAGATAGGCCTAGTACTATCAAAATCACGGCCTGTTTTGCGAAATTGACCTACTTTTTGAAAGTGCGCGATTACCGCGAGAGATTGTCACGTGCGAAAAAATCCGGTTCATAGCAAGTCAAAACAGCCTTTCTATTTTGTATTAACTAGCAGGGGGTGACGAAATTATGGCACTTGCCCTACTCCCCATTTCTTTGGCATTTTCAAAAGGACTTTTAGGTGTACCACAATTAAGAAAAACCAGTTCAAACAACAAAGGGGGTCGTGACCAGTCAGCGACACTATCTCTTATTTCAACTTGCCCCGCTTCAAGCATTCAATAGCCTACCATTTATTTGACGGATTTTGACGCCGCGGCCATTTTTCTAGTTTTCAATTTCACGGGACGAAATCAACGCCGGTGTGGCATGCAATAATGCAACCGGGCAATTAGATCACCGGAAGTCGATTGCGCATTTAAAATCTCTTATTCTGGAACATTTTAATTATTTCTGTTCTAAAAATTGGGTGTTTTAAAATGCAGCTTTTTTAGTTAAGGTTTCTGTTTTTCACACCCTTTTGTATCTTTTGACATTTCACAGCTTCTTGGACACACTCAAGCCTTTGGCAGATTCACAGCTTGGGAAGCATATGTTTGTAACACCTTATTGACAAATACACTTGTTTTGGACCCTATTGAAAAACAGTAATCTAACTGAACATGTTATGAATTCTCTACAAACTTGTAAACATCAGAATTCTTCATGAATAGTAATTGTTGCAATTATTATCATTATTAGAACTCCCTACCGGTGATCAAATTGCCCGGCAACCTTTTGGCCTGTGACACCGGTGACGGATGATAAAACAAACCATTTTCAGCGATCAATCAAATGAATCAGAAACAATCGTCAGTGCTTTGTGTGAACCAATACAAAGCGGGCCCATTCCGTAATTATTTTGTGACATAAATTGTAGTAAAAGCGCTGTAGGAGCTGGAAATTATTGACGCCGTCTGCATACAAAATTTCATTCTTCCCGGGTTTTCACTTCCGTCTGATTACCCCATCTGACGGTCATTATTGATAACATTTTACTCATCCGGGCTTTTTTGTGATTCGGTTTGAATTCATGAGCGCACTTGTGTGAGAATCAATTTTTTTAACAATAACGGTTTTTTGAGTTGATAGAGTTTGTCTTTTTGATAAAAAATGTAAATCAAAAAAGAGTCGCATTGTTTTTTATTTCGATCCAATTTTCTCAAAAATCTCATTTACACTGCATAAAACCATATATAAATAGTTCTTCTATTTATCTATGATTCAACAGCACCTGATAAGATCCCTTGACATTTGAACACTTTTTAAAACATTGGTGCAAAGTTAAAAACTTTCGAAGAGGTATACTTAGTAATTGAACTTACAAGAAATTGAAAGTGATTAAAGTCATAAAAACAAATTGCAGTGAAACTCGCTGTAGCCTACTTATTGGTAGGCCTACTTTCATTTATTTAGCAGTAGACATGCAGCAAATATTTTTGAAAAATCTAAAAGTGTCAAAAAGGACTTTCAACAGCCGATTATCCCCCATAGTTCAAGTATTTTACGAGGCTAAACAAGTTATTGAGGTACGCATTCAAATTAATTTGTAAATTGTCAATAATACGAACAAAAGGTACATATTATTGTGCCGTTACCAGTTTTAAAAAACCAATTGAGGAAGGACAAGGTCCGATACGTTTCGCGGTGTTTTAAAGTTTCAAGTTTGGCCTTTATTAATAGTTAACGGCAAAATCTCTAATTGTATTGTGCTCGTCATTCATGAGCACAGAAAAAATAGGAAACTGGATTGTGCAGGTAAAACAGGTCCCCATGCAACAGGTGTCAGAGTCGACGATCTGCCCCGTAGTGACAAATTGAGCATCCCCGGCAATGATTACAAAAACAGCGCTTTGGTTTTGTTAATTTGGAAGGACGGGCAATGGACTGTGGGATGGACTGGCAACGGGCTTCAGCGGCAACTCAGTTAAAAGGTATTATTACAATTCGAAAAATCTGAATGCATAACTAGCGTACTAGGTCTGCGTTTTCCAAATAAATGATGACGATGATAAAATCCCGGGATCAGCCGAGAAATTAGAATATGCAGGTAAAACAGTGGCCCATGCAACAGTTGTCAGTCTGCCCCATACTACACACAGTGACAAATTGGGCATCGGCGATGATTACAAAAACAGCGCTTTGGTTTTGTTAATTTGGAAGGACGCCGGGCAATCCCAGGAATGGACTGCGGGATGGACTGGCAACGGGCTTCAGCGTTAACTTAAAGGTATTCTTACGTTTTGAAAAATCTGAATGGATAACTAACGTATTAGGTCTGCGTTTTCCAAATAAATGAGCTCTAAACTTTCATGACACCTGGTGTAGAGTTCACCATTATTATTAGCGGAGAAAAATCACTGCAAAACTTAGGCGCAACATTAACGACAAAAAACGAACCGTTGTTTATGAAATCCGGCTTCTTACCTTCTACCTGTAGATTTACAGTTGTTCTTCAA
>JAOXYC010157773.1:0-13455 GCA_028565715.1 Phoronis pallida
TTCCGCCATTCAAAGATAGAATGCAAGAATTATATTTTCGGATATGGGATATTCGGTTTGCAGGATGGTATAAACTGTCGGTATTAGCTGTACACTGTCACTGCTCAGTCAGTTCACATGGTATCCATGGGCATAGATTTCTCTCGACAGAATGAACATGATAAACACTGTTCAAGTGGCTTTTGACACGTTATCTCTGCCTATTTCGCGGTTTCTCAGCTGCCCAGTGATAACGTTAGAACGCATGAAGCCATGATCATCTTTGAGTGCTGACTGTATAAAGACATACACTGTACGCGTTCGCACACATTTTGCTAGTTCGATTAAAAACGTAGAAATTGTGTGCCAATTCTAAATTTGTTAGCAGTTTATTTATAAACTTTGTGAACTTAAAGTAAGGTCCCCCGTCATTTAATTAACGTGAAACGTCGCTTGCATGTTTTAAGGCAAATGTTGGTTATTTATAGTAAGAACATCAAAGTGAATGTAAATATTTGTGGTTTGTACATACATAAAAATGATCACACTAAAAATATATGGAGCAAATCGAATGGTTTGAAATTATGGAAATATGCGTTTGGTTGTGGTTTCTATAAAGGCATAATCTTTTAATCACAAGTGATCTCTTTTTCTCTTGGTAGAGTTTGATCTTTACATCAGTGATATGCTGTACACAAACGATAACCTGTATTTACGTGACGTCACTGTTTTTCTCACAGCATGTTGCTATGTTTTTCAATTGGTCTTTACATGTTTGTAAAACATGCCCTGTCGTAATTACCTTGGTAATAAAAAACAGTTGTACTATCCGTTCTTTGTAGTAAAATTGTACAACTAGTCTGCCTGCTTCCGGGTTTGGTACACGACTCCTACGAATCAAGTCATGAAGATGATTGATCATTGAGGGAAGTATTAATATCATCGAAATTCTAAGACTCTTGTTTTCATGGACAACGATACACATCGTCGTTGCTAAATGGTCAGCGTGATAATGACGGAAGTTAATGTTCTGTGGGTTATCTTTTAAAAGGGGAGAAATTTGCTTTATGGCATAAATTTACATTAATTGAGGTAATACTTCAATTTCTAGGCTCGATAAGGGTTCGTCTTAGATCGTTTTGTTTTACCATCAGTAAAATGAAATACTTCGAAATCCTGGAATTCAATTATAGTAGTTTCATTCTTAGATAGATTGTAGGTACGGGCATGTCAGTATGAAGTCATGGTCAAGGCCTAGTTATCACTCATTAGATATTTATAACGTTCAGCTGAGAACAGTTTGTTGGTTTGAGCGTTCACGCAATCAAGACAAACAAGAAGGTGTCAACAATTTGTATTGACAGATCCCAGTGTTACCATCGGTCCCTGCAAACAACCTCTTTGTTCTGTGTTGTTAACATGGTTCACACATAAAGATGGGACTTTATTTCCAACCATGTGGACAATTATGTTCTGATTAAACTCAGACTGTACGTTGAACGGGCCATGGGTCAGATTCAGTGGTGCATGAGTTGCGTTTTTGTCATAGCAGAAACCAGTAGATATTACTGACAGAAAGTTCTTCGGTGCCAAGTACTAGTGCCAAAAGGTAGTCTAGGGCTTTTTGGAATCAGAAGTACAATATTGTTGTGAGTTACCAAAGTTACCTTGTTTTTAACTTCGCAACATTATGGAGAAATATTCGGAGGTCAAGCTAGAATAATTGACTAATAACATTGTTTTCCAGTAATTTTAAAACAGGTAAATTATTTAAGTAAATAAGAATATCGCGAAGAACGTTTAAAACCATTTTTGCAGAGGAGATAATTATTAAAAAATTATTTCCTGGTTTCGAAGGGGGGTGATTGATTCCGTCAATCGATTTTAATATCTCATGGTTATGACTAAATTATGTATGGCTAGTTGGCTACCTAGTAAAACCCCGCGATAATTGTAGCTAAGATGGTCACATTAATTTCTTATGATGCATCGACCCCACCATTGGACCTCAAATGCCATAACCCCTCTGGCGTTTCTTGGGGTTCTCTCACATTGTTTTTGATAGCCCCGCAACAATTCGCGGGAAATAAGACTGAATCATTTATAGATGGCAATTGTTGTATTTCTTCCAGGTCTTTACCGGACGCAATGTGGCTGTTAATCTTACTCAACGTTGTCCTTCTCTCACTATGGTTCTACAGGTAAGTCAAATTGCTCTATGAGCTTGATTATTTTTTGAAAATCTATACTGTTGCGGTCATGGCACCCTCACCCTGACATAAGACGAAACGCTATACCTCTTCATATGTATTATTCAAAAATGCCGACGAAGGGTTGGAGTTTTACTAAAAAAAAAAACGCCTAACCACCGAGTAAGGCAAACAAATGGGCATAACAATCTCAAACGGCACAGTGTTTGATTCCGAGACAGTCACTGAATTTCTAAAACATTATTTAAATTGTAAATTTTTGTCTTGTAAACTGATTGGATTAATATCAGCTGAACCAAAGATGTGTATTCAACTCTGTAGCACACCTGTTACATTAGGTTCATGGCTTCTTGATATCATGAATGAGTATTCATGGCTAACGTGTCATGGCTAATATCACGCAAGAACTTTCACAAATGTGCGCTAGTGTCGTGAGTAGTCACCTATTCCTCGATAGTTTCACGCTTTGTTACAAAATCAAACACTTGACAAAATTAGCGTGATCAAGAGCCCTAATAACTATCGTAATATCTTATTTCTTTGTACTACATCACGGATCGATTACATTAAGGATGCCGGAGGACGAGCTCTAAATTCTTCCGGCCGCTTGACCACGAATCACCTAATCATATCGTAGTGTTCTCATGTCCTTGTTAAAGTCCCTAGGTGGGACCGTTAATGATAGGTCCTTGTAATGGATTGTATTCTTACTGTTATAGCTACTTGCTATGTTATAATAACTTGACGCTGCAGGGAAAAACAAGCTATGATGATGAGAGGCCCTTGTCACAATCCAACCATCCCTCCTTTGACATTCGTTTATGGTAGTGATCATAGCGCATTAACTGAGTACGCGATGTGTATCAAGTAGTGTTTATTTTGAAAGAGACTTCGCTCAATTAATAAATAACAATATCACAAGCCAATGCGTTTCATTGATGACAGTGCCATAGAAAAATAATTCACCTCTTCCTCCGAGCAACATAAATAGTTACTTTAGAAAGGCCAACGAGTGCAAACCCTTCCGGGGCCCGCAACATCGATTCTCGTCGTCACATCACATACACTTAATATTTCTTAATTCAAATATATATATTGGTAATCTTAATTTCCAACACCGACGAGGTCATTCAGTGCAGTAGGTGTGTACATGTGAACGCGTGCTTATTGGAGCTTGTTGTAGCGGTTGGTTTTGACCGTTATCAGGATAGAAGCCATTATAGAGCCCTTGATAGGGGTCATTCGGTGTGGTAAACCTCCCCTATCTGCTGCTTAATTACCTAGCCGTTGTCAAAATTGTTCTACTGCTAATGGGAGCTGATCGCATTCTAATGGGCTGCAAAACAGGTGTGCACCGAAACTTTGGTCCGAATTTAAGCAATGCTGAATATCATCATAGATAGATGTTTTTTTCATTTTAAAACTATTTCAGGCCTTACTCCGACGCGTTCGCTCGCTAACTGAAGAGTTGAAAATGTAATTTTGAAAATGGCATACAGTGTACGTGTACATATGTTTTCATTAAAAAGGTCATGATACGGGTTTAAAACGGAATTACATTTCAAAAAAATAATGAACATGCCATTTACGATTTGTTATCCAAAATATTTTTGATGGAAAAGATAAATTGGGAACAATTTCTATTTAAATTCTGCGTTGTAATTAGTAAATAAAAAATAAAATAATATATCCATTTGAAAACTCTTCAATAATCGTTTTTATCAATTAATGTATGAAAAATAATTTTCAAATGTTTATAACTATTGAAAAATTATCTTTGAAGAGATTTGTATTGCCTAATTCGTGTAAGCTTGTGTTTTAATCAACTTGGAAATTATGGCCCCCTAATCCAGATGTGTTTGCAATGTTTAAAGTCCGTTCTTGTAAACTGAACTGGATGACACTTGAGAGAACATTGAGTAGTTAACTTGCGTAATGTCTATAACTGGTGTAGGGTGACCAATACCCGTGCCTGGGTCACACGGTACATCGGGGCCGATCCAAAGACCGCGTGTGACGCACATGTTGTTGAGAAATTTGTCGCGATTTTGTAGAAATTGGGATGACGCGCTCTGATCATTCTCAGACCTGTGTAAGTTAAGGATAATCCGGCGATAATCCGATGCGATGTTCATTTTAAATAAATGTCCAATTGGAGAACGATTCTCAATGTATCCTCTTTGTCTCATCACGATATTGTGATGAATTAATTAATATAATGTTTTGAAACATTTCGAAATCACCAAAATAGCTTCACCTAATTAAAAACGAGTACTGAAACGAACACCACAAAAATGTACAATTTAAAGAAACTGATTTGTATATTCAAAAAAAATATTCCGTTCACTTGTAAACCTTGAAAACGTTTTTAAATGATTAATACTTTAATAGTTCTTGAAAACGTTGCTACGATGTGGATATTACCCTTTCATTGATTAAAAATTGAAAAGCGTTTTTATTGTTACCACATTTGTTTTTGGCCAAATCAGTGATAAAAATCTCCATTTCAACGTTTCGATTTATTCCAATAAATCATCATCAGAAAAAACACATGTAAACATGTTTGAAGAATAATGTTAAAAGTCAACTGTAATATGGACTTCTACACGGACAGTTGACTTTTAACATTGTTCTTCAAACATGTATACATGTATTTTTCATGTTGATGATTTATTGGAATAAATCGAAACGTTAAAATTGAGATTTTTTATCACTGCGCTGATATTAAGGTTTTTATTGTTGAAACTGTATTCAATAAACTTCAGTGTTAGAAAAGCTGTTTCAGATAACAGTCGTTGCGGGATATTCTTGCTGTTCATGGTATCTTCAATGTTATATAAATCGTATCACATTCGACTTGATAACGACTGTAATTTCGGTGCATTTTAGATATGACTGAGTGCTCAAATATGATTTACTGAAAAGATATTAAATCATATTTGAAAATGTGGAGAAAAATTGACAATATTTCAATAACTCGTCGTTATATTTATCAGGAGAACTGACCCGCCTACACACTCATCAGAAATCAGCTTAAATTTCGTTGCATTTTAAATAAAATTGTTCAGAAACACTGAATAAAAATCAAAATGTTTTCTACTGTGAGACCTCAACGATTTCAGATTTTTTTAAAAAATCACTGAAATTATAACGAATGTAGGTGTTCAACACTTGTGACAGAAATAAACTTGTGACAAAATGTAATTTTTAGATTTTAAGTAATTGCAATCGGAACACAAACATTGTTGTTAAAAAAATAGTGTACAAAATTACTTTTAATTTTTGTCAACTTCGTCAAATTTAGATTTTAATTGTAGTTTTGCATAAGGCGGGAAAACAATTAATTGTATAGTTAGTAAATCGGGTACAACAATATTTTGACTTTTTACTGACAAAAGCTTAACATTTTTTGAAAAAAGTTGTCTCGTTTCATTCATAAGCGTTATCCAAATACCCATTAAACTGTTATTCCTCGCAGTCATGACGTCATGCATTTTGCGAATTCTGAACCGGTCAGCGGTTTTACCCGCGGTATCTGCGGTGGAATAGTTGTATCTTAGCTTACAAGTTTCGACTGTCCGAAAAGTCAAACTGCTAAAAATAAAACCCTGCAACACCAGTAATAATTAAATTAAATGATTAAGATCTCAGATATGTAAACACCTTCCCTCAGACACAGCGGTTGGTCAAAAAACTAATTAACAATGCACCTGCAAAGTATTTTCACCTTTCGGGGTTTGAATGACCATTTCTGAGAATAGATATAAAGTGTACGAAAAACAAAATCCAAATTTCCTGGATCCTTGAGGATGCAATACAAGTCAGTTTGCATGCGAAAACCGGGTGCAGTTCAAATTTTCCTAACAAGTTAATGTTCAAGTCTAATTGTTTTCAAATATAATGTTCCAAAACAAATAAACAATTGTACAGTCTGCTATAAACTCGTGATTTTCTATTTCTCTTTAATCTATTTCTCATCTTTAACAAATCAGAAATAGTAAACTTATGTCGTGCAATAAGCGTGCCTTCTATATAAAAACATGGCCGAGAAACAAAACTGCAACATAATTATTTCGAAAAAAACATTCCGAATCGTTTGATAAACAATTGACTTCCGCATTCCATAGCTGGAACGAATCCGTTACAATTCTTCGGTATGTATTTGAATAATATCCGAGAATATAGACAATTGAATCTATGAATAAGTTGCATTATTAGAACATTACCGTGCAGTTGAGTGTTCTGCAAAAAACGAACGTTCATAAACGATTTTCGGCGGTTATCTTAGGTGCTAAATCACCCAGCCACAATACAGTTATAAAAAAAGAAAAGTAAAATGTTAGCATGCGTGTACAAACAACTGTTAAAGGATTGTTTTCGATATAAATGTGCGCTTAATGTACACTTCATGTTATGTTTTATGTGAAATTAAATCACGGAGTACTCATTTTCACTGCTTATCACATGATAGTTCAGTTTTTCCAATTTTACTTTGTTGTCTTTGTTGTTTAATTTATTTATGAGGTCTAAAGGGTGCATGGACGCTGCAGGTTGTTGGATTCTTGGCACATAATTAACACTCTTTTTTATCTAAATATAGGTAACGTTGATGTATTTGCCCTGGCATTTTGTCAACTAAGATAACTTATTTATCGCTACTACAACTTAGTTCAATTTCGTACACTTTTCACGCTTGAAAAAATGAATTTGTGTTCACATGCTCAGCCGAACTGATGTCTTAAAAAATTGAGACATATATATTCAAGCAGATACGTGACAATTCACTTATTTTTTAAGACAGTTCAAAAGTTCATGGCTCTGATCCAGTATTCAAAAAATTCGGTTTGTGGAACGACTGAACCCCTCGATATGTCATTCATGAATTCTTCACAATTTTACGGTGACACAGTTTCTTATCTCAAGATGGTCTCGAGTGTTTTTGGTGTATCTTCGAAGTGTTAAATAAACGCATTATCTCATTGGAATAAAAACAAAGACCCTTCCCCTTATCTGTCGGGTCTGGGTCGGACGTAGTCGCTTTCGGAGTGGAGCACAAACAGTAGGGGAGGTCGGGGCCACTCTGACCCGGGACTCTGGCACGTGTTTGTAGACCGAACTACAGTCCGATCCGTTCAATAAAGGACTGAAATAATTGCGGGGTCCCAAACCAAGGTGGCGGACCAATGCTCACACAACTGCTACCAAATCTGACTACAAGCGTCGCTTTCTTATGTCGCGCCTCATACATGTAAAAAATCTAGGTAGAAACATCGAAAGCGTTTGCAATGTCCATCCTGGGCAGCGGTGAATCTTCGAGGAAAACAAATGGTATTCGAAAAATCCTCATTTGACAATTATTTTAACAGCTACATGCACTGTGTGTGCTTTTACACAGATAGACACGTAATTGAAAAATTATCATTTTTGGTAATAATTATGCCGATAACGTCGACCCCAGTACTACTAGTCTGCTTCGAAAGAAAACAAACAAATGATTATAACTTGATTATATAGTTATTTTGGGTTATCTCAGGCCCTTGTATTGAAACTATTCTAGCAACCTTTCCCATACCTCGACCCTCGACATTCCTTCAATAAAATACGCAGTGATAACAATATTTTGCTTTCCGACTGGGTCATACACCGCCTTTGTACGACCCGTTTTGTACTCGTTTTTTTCATTTCCAGATTCGTTATTACAATGCCGGATATGTGGGATATTTATAAACAAATTCTAAATGAAATAACTAATATTTTTTGCGATTTTCATTACTCTAGATTGAATTAATCAGGCTAGTGGACATTTTTCCAATTATCTTAAGCTATTTTCAGAGTGACTAGTGTCACAAGCGCCTGTGAATATAGCAATTGTTTTCCCGAAATAAACTTCCATTTAACGCCCACTGCTCATGTACTCAAAAGTGCAAATGTCGAATTGACTTTCATTCATAAGTATGCACAACAACTGGAATTTTGTTTTTTACGGTAGAATGTAAAAAACAACAGGACCCTACACACTTTTATGGATACGGAAAGGATGGAAAGGTATAAATTCGGAAGAACGCATACCCAACAATAACACAAGAGAATATTTCGTGTTTTTTTCACGAGCTCAGACAGTGCTATAACTGTTCTCAACAATATAGTTTCGTGCAAAAATTACATAAATCAGTTTCATTAAGATTCCAACTATATACTAGACTGCGACTGGTATACACTCAGATTAATCGTCTTGTACAAGCGAACTCGCCGGCTCGGACGGAACTCTAACATTGATGGCGGGAAGACCACAGCCGCTCATTCCGATGGCTGATGTGCGCTGTTCTAATTACACAAATATTTGCTTTTAATTGGGGGTGGAATGGCCCATGGTACGCGTATGAAGAACTTGTTCATATGTTTATGACACGATTTAAGCTAATTAAGCAGCCCGACACGGAGTAATGTATACAAATAAACCTTCTAGTTATGCCTTTGAATGCTTCCATTTGCGGATGTCGTAATAACATGTGTTAACCTCTGTACGCTATGTACACGCAGTAGTTTGCACTGTGAATAGGGTTTGCTGTCAAGAATTGGCACTTTTCTTCCATTTTAAAACCCACATTTGGCTGTTTCAAATGCCTGAAAATATAGTAAACGCCGATATCTCGATACGGCCCGTTAAACGTCTATCGATTGCATGACCAGTTGTCAGAAAACATAACCATAACAACCAGTTTCTCTGAGGGTAGGCATGTAACCATTTGATACTATTCTTTCTGCTGTTGGTAATTCTGCACAGAAGCAGAAAATATTTTAGATTCAAATAAACAATCTCAAAGTGAGACTGCTTGAAGTACTATGTTTATTTTGTTACCATCCTCGACTTAGTCCGTCACTCACTACCATCTGCTAGCATCTGACCCGTGCCGGCAAACTAACAACATCCTAAGTGCATCCACAAAACATGCACCTTGTCTAACTGTCTCAGTAACAGTTGAAGTCCACTTTGATAGTGTTATGAATTAATGAGGATTACAAAAAATGGTATCCTAAATCTAACCACCCGGGCAGGCGTAGTGAGCACCCGGGGGGGGGGGGTACTTCCATTGTAGGGTTGGGTACAGACGTCCCGCCCATATGGGTAGGGTTTTCACCGATTTTGGTATCCCTATGGGTCGGTTTTCACTCTTTTTGGTATAGATATGGGTCGCTTTTTGCCATTTTTAGGTATTTTCAGCATTAAGGTATAGAAATGGGACTATATTTTGCATTAATATTGAGTACTAATCATCAAACAAGACATCGGGATGAGATGCAAAGGGGGAGACTGGTTCTGTCCCTTTTTGTTACTTTAGAATAAATACAATGTAGTTTGTTTTGATTCATCCAGGGAAAGAAAACGAAAGCAGGGACTGTTCAAAGATATGGGTATCAGGGGACCAGAACCCAACTTCATATTCGGTAATATGCATCAACTTGGAAACAAAGTAAGTGTCTCTTGAAATGTTATGTTGTAAAAAGGAAAATAAGGAAACTTATTGTATGCATACGTCTGTTCTAGATATGATGTATAATATCTCAGATTCATAGTAGACCTGTTCAGTCTACTATTTCTGAAATAATGAAAGCTAAAAAATCCATGATGACGCTGTGTCGACTCAAAGTAGGACTAAACATAGCTTTATGATGGATTTAAAAGCGTTCATTGTAATTTTTTGCTACTATGTATAGCTTGCCCGGTTACAAATATGAATAGTGTATGTTATTGATATAATCGAATGCCTTTGATAGATCTATAAAACATTTATGTTTATTTCAGAAAATGTGTGAAGCTATACGGGATTGGACCACTGAGTACGGTTCAACATACGGGTACTATGAGGGGCCTACTCCCATGTTAGTAACGTCAGATTTAGACGTTTTGAAGCAAGTTTATATCAAACAGTTCTCAAATTTCTATGGCCGAAAGGTAATGTTGAAAGGATTTTAATAATTTGATAATTCGTCAAAGTTCTGTTCGTATTAGTGTCCCTTTTATACAGTGTGTTTTTAAGTTACACCGATAACTGTTTTCATCCGAAAGATCGTGGCATTTAAAGATGATTGGCCTACTGTCTCCTAACAAATATGTAAACATTGATAACAAGTATTACAAATCCAGTCAAATTGAGTTGTTTAAATTTCTATGTTTTTTTTTAGTGTCTACCAATTCAGCCGGACCCAGCCACGGGAAGCAGCCGAGATGTTCACATGTTTCTGGCACTCGGCGAGAGATGGCGCCACTTACGTACAGTTACAAACCCCAGTTTTACCTCGGCTAAAATGCGGCAGATGTCGCCCATCATCAACAAGCACGTTGACGAAATGGTGGAGTATTTAAATGAAAAGTGCCAAGATGGAAAATCTTTCGATATCTATAGGTAAAATGTATATTCAAATATTTATACGTCTTTTTCCGTTTTCTGGATGTTCTCACTTTAACCATTATGTCTTAGGTTCTGATTACGGATTACTTTCCATTAAGCCTTTACAGTCTATGAATGAAATAATTGAATTGAAATAAAAAATTAATAAATTAGACAATTTTACCAAAAATAAACATAAGTTAAAATAAACATAAGTTAAACATGAAAATAATGGTACTGACAAACTTGAGTACCCGTATGTTGACTTATATATTCTATAGGTGCAGCGTAGCGAGTAGCGACCTCTTTTATCAATTCATTTCCTCCTATTACAGCATGATGCAAGCTTTGACGCTAGATGTCATTGCTGAGTGTGCATTTGGCATGGATGTGAACTCACAAACCAATCAAGACGATCCTTTCTTGAAGCGCTGCCGTGCCTTGTTCAGTGAACATACCCATCGTATTTGGCTGATAATGCTCGGACGTAAGTTTGTGCTGTGATAATATGAGGGTCACCGTCATCATGGCGTTGGTTGTTATGGCTCGATGCCATAGGTATTCTAATCTTTTAAAACACAAGCCAATATTTCAGTGAATTTTCACTACTAATGATACATACGTATCCAAATATAGTTCGTTCAGTGAATTATTAAAGTTTTTTTATTTAGGCTAATCACTGATGTCATAATGTCAAACGCTTGTGAGAGATCTATGAACATGTTTGTTTGGTAACTGTTCGCTTGTCGCATTCTATATTGATAGGTTATTTGGCTTTGTTAAAATACTTCATCCGATTCAAGTTTCAATCGAATAACCTCACCTCATATTCGAACACTGCAAAATAACCTATTTATACAAACTATGCACCAAATAAGTTGCCTTTTTTCTGATTTGTGACAGACTTTTTAAAAAATAACATGAATGAAACAATGCATTTACGTCATCATGTATCACGTGGTGTTTATTTAATGATCACGTGAACGTATTCGGCAGTGTACTGAATGATGATATTGTGTTATTTTAACATAGGTTGTATAATGGGTCTTTTCACACTGTGAGAGAGGAGTTGTCATTTTTATGATAAACAATAAAGCAGACTGAAAGTACATAAATTACTCATTGATTTTGCAGTTTTGTTCCCGGAGTTCAGATCTGGATGGTGGGGTGTGCATAAAATTCTCGGATATTTTCGTGAAGACACTATGGTTTGGTTATTTAATAATCTGGGGAGAGTTATCGAAACAAGACAGAATATGAAATGGGTAAGTAATGTTTGTAATGTAGGGGAGAGTGGGGCACCATGAGACGTGCCCCACGTCTCATATTGCCCCACTCTCCCCTAAGCATAAACTTCCCAAGTGCATCAGGCTGTTGTTTTCTATATCAACGTGAAATGCTAGCGTTTATTTCTATGGTTGGTTTCAAATTGTTTGATTTAATAGAAGTAGCAATAGAATTATAGTAAATAAAATGTCTGAAACTTTTCCCCTCAAAAAATCAAACTTTCTTTTTGTCAGGAAAGAGTAGACCTGCTGCAGCTATTACTTGAAGCCGAAGTTTCCTCGGCGTCTCGGAGAACATCAGACTCTAATTTAGCGATGACTGAAAACGAACAAGGAGACACGAATAACAACAGTCAAAATAAAGAAACTAGTGCGAAAGAGACTCAACAGGTGCCGCCACAAGTGGCTGAGAACATGGACTCATTTGCAGCCTCGTTAACAAAACGTCTGCTCAATTTACAAAGTGAAAAAAGTCCGTCCGCGGACAAATCACAAAAAGACATTAGTGCGTTGCCAAATTCAACGACAAAGAAGAATAAGCAAACCAAAAAACAGAAAATATCTTTAACAATGGATGTAAGTTTGTGGTTTTATTTTCCAAGTACATAAATAGCACTTTCAAATGCTGATACATCACCACGGTTACTGGTCTGTGTGCAGCTTATAAACCATACCTGATCTCGCTCGAAGTACAGTTAAATGTAGACTGAACTCAGTCCGTCGTTTAAAACGAAAGACTGAAACAATCGCGGGAGGTCTTCTGTTATGTGCCATTGTTCAACATACACTTAGCGATACCTGATTCTTTAGTAGGGAGAACAAACCGGGGCTGTGGGTGAAAATAAGTCTAAGGTAATACGTGTGCTATCGAGTACGTGGTTAAAACAGTTATTTTGGCAGGAAAAATTGCAAATGCTTACACACAACATTGTATTTTACAGGAAGTTCGAGCACAGAGTGTGTTGTTCTTATTAGCGGGTTACGAGACAACGAGTACGTTGCTAGCTTATGTTACCTACGAATTGGCATTAAATCCAGTCGTCCAGGAGAAGCTACAAGCAGAAATTGACTCACATTATTCAGTCACAGTAAGTCAGGTTGTTTTTCTCCTACAAAATTATGCAGGAATCGAATCCATGCAGTCTAGCGACCTTATATTTGTACAATTTAGCATTATCAGTTTTTTTTTGTAGTTTATATTATTGTGTAAGTTTTGAGTGTATTTTCGGTAACAGCTATGCCAATTCATGGTCATTAAACATAAATATTTGGGTCTTCCAGTAAGCAGATAGTATTCTTTTTAGCTCAGACACTCTAATGTAGTGTTTCTTTTTCAGAATAAAATTGGATACGATGAAGTAATACGTATGACCTACTTAGACATGGTGATATGTGAAGCACTCAGGATATATCCTCTTGCCGAGCTGTAAGTATTTCATCATACAATACTATACTCTATCACATCAACAACCACCATACTGACTTAAGACGGCATCCGGAACACCAGGCCCAGACTCCGCTAGGTGGTGTTCTCCGTCTGAACCTGGATGTATTTGCCTTGATACAGCATCCGCATGCGTTTTTGGTAAA
>JAOXYC010158884.1:0-13451 GCA_028565715.1 Phoronis pallida
GAACTTCGGAGAGTGATTGTTTAAAGTCAACAATGATTTCCTTGGTTTTCGACGCATTGATTTTCATCTTGTTATTAAATTACCATGCTTCTCATATTTATAGTCTTTTTTCTAAGAAAATCATTAATTTTTCATGTACGTAATCATAACAAAATCTCATTGAAGTGTGAAACTGTGACTATAAGTAACTGTTGAATAGAAACCAAATAGATCACCAAAAGTCTTTTGAGAACGTTGACCATTTAAAATTATTTTTAGAATCTCATTTCATTCACAATCCCTTCCATATGCTACAGTAATCCCAAAAATCTTTATGAAAATGAAATCAAGATATTTGTCCTTTTACTCCAAAGGTCAGTTCTATCAGCTTCCAAGAACGATCTCCAACTCTGGTATTAATAAAGAAAATCTGGGCAAATTTTGCAAGGCTAGTATAAAGATCCATAAATAAGTGAACTTCACAGGTGCATGCAATAAACACGGATAATGCTGGAAAAGGTTTGACATGCTGAATGCAAATAATTGAGAACCATCTTGATACCAGGCGAGCAACTTACTTGTAACAGGGGTCCTTGATTTCTTGTTTTATATTATTTAAAATATGGTTATTGCAAAATACTACCTTTTGTATTAAGTATTTATAATACGGTTTATTACAAATGCCACCAAAGGTCAGCTCCAATGTAACCATAGATTTGCTTATTGTTGATGAGAAAATGAAAAAGTAAAGAAAAAAACCCTCCATCTGAGGAGTTAACATGCAGCTATCTTAATTCCCCTTGCCCTTGGCTTGTATTTCTCTATGGTTTTTAAAATAGTTGCACACCTTACTGGCAAGGTAAGGGTTCAATTCCACATCAGCAGACTTAATTTTTCTGTTTACTCATTCCTTATTGATCCGGGTAATTGTACAGATGCGTAGAAAAGACTGAAAGAATCCTAGACTATCTAAAAATAATTGTTGCCAAAGATGTGTGTTGTGTTGCATGTACTGATGTCAATAACCTCAACTAATCATCAGACCATCAGACAAGAACCTAATATGAGTCTGACCCTCTAAAATGAGTTATTACACTTAAACTATAACACTATACTTTTGCCATTCAGGAAGGTAATTCCATATAAGAAATATGAAATCCTAAAAATCTTATGCGTTTATTTGAGATCCAGCAAGAAAAGAACAAATCACAATGCTGCAAAAAGCTGCAAGAAATACTACGATACTATAAAAAGATTAAACCAAATCAAACAATAAAACTATTTCCTGTCTGAAATCCTAGACGCTTCATTTTTTATCTTTCTAAATTTAGCTGCGGTAAATAAATGAGCAACCCCAGGAAAACAACAAATGATTGGAAGAAACTGAAGTGACTGTTTTACTAGATTTTCTTTAAACTTTGCTAATTAGAATTGATCCCAGCATGTTCTGGTCTGTTTCTAGTAAACTAATGATCTAATTTGATTTAGAAGGTGGATGAGGATTTTTTTCTTTTTTTCTTCTAATCACAGTCTTATCCGAGTCAAATCAGGCAAGTAAGAGGGTGGTGCTTCCATAAAAGTTAATTTTTAGGGAGTTGTCCCACTCTGATTGGGCCACCCTACAGAAAATGGGATAGCCCCCATGGTTATGTGTCTCAAGGCTTGACAAGAATTAATTTACTAACACTTAGAACTTATATTTTGTTCTAAGGGCACAGAGCAGATTTATATTTTCTCCTAATGAAACAATCATTCCAGCTCAGTTTGCAATTCATTCTTCTGTCTCATCCAAATCAACTACTGCCACTCCCATTTCACATCTTTCATACAAACTTGCATTTCTGCTCTTTGCAATATAAATTAAAGGCACAAACTGTAATTATTATTTTTAAAAGATCAAACTCTTTACTTAAAACTATTTTGGAAATTTTAAGTAGAACATTTTTGTAGAAAATTATTTTGCATAAAACTCCAAAAAGTTCTCACATGAAATTGATTATACAAATCTTGCTAAACAGATCAGTGTAGTTTGAAAGCCAATTTCAATTATTTTTAATATATGCATGAACATTGAAAAAAGACTCAACATGATGGCACATCATTTTGTTGAAAATTGTACTTTCCACCATCTGGACAAAACAAAGAGCAGAAATGCAAGTCAAAAGTCTAATTACAAAAACACGTTTTCCTACCATTTTAATTACTTATCCCAGTTTGCAACGCAGCAAGGATCCAAAACCAGCAACTACTCCAAAAGCAATCAACCTAGTACAGCGAGAAAAAACTGGGAATGCTATAAAGCAGCAGGAAGCGGCACGGCACTCTCGCTACCTGACTAAATGCGATAAAAGTAAACAGGTGCGTCTTATCCATTAACGGTTGACAATTGGGGCATCAGGGGAGAACTTGTTGAGGAATGTTGCATTCTGGTTGATATAAGATTCATCCGTTGATCAACCAAGGTAGATAATGAATGTTTTGATTTACAATTCTTTCTCTTTTCAATTCAATCGTTGTAATTTCTTTCTAGGCAAATAAAAAATTGAATTAATTTTTCATGGTAAAAGAGGCACATTGGCACAAGAACGTTGCATTCTGGTCCCTGAAAGATTTATCCATTTATCCACCTAGGCGGTGAATGACCTTTTTGATTTATAATGCTTTCAGTTTTGTTATTAATTGTTGTAATTAATGTTGCTATCAATTTCTTTCTAGACAAATAACGAATAAAAGTTATTATATGTGGGTTTTGATTTAGAACATATGTTATTGCAATACCACATGTTTTTGGCCAAAATTTTGGACCACTTATAATATCCCATTGCCAGACTTCGAAA
This sequence comes from Phoronis pallida, assembly GCA_028565715.1. NCBI lineage: Eukaryota > Metazoa > Phoronida > Phoronidae > Phoronis > Phoronis pallida. Next base: position 2,817 of record JAOXYC010158884.1, read on the forward strand.
ATATTAAATATTAACCAAATATGCCAATGATAAGAAGATTAGGCATACATTTATTGAACTCAGTTTTCTTTGCTTGCAACAAAATAAAAGCTAATGAATTGGGATAAAGAGCACACTTCCTTGGCCTCTTTGATGAATGAAAAAAACATTGCTACTATTTATGTCTCAGACTATTGAGACAAGACTGATGTATGAATATGGTGCAACATCCTACAACTATTGTTTAAAAATAACTAATATTGGATGAGGGCTGGTGAGATGAGATTTTGTGTTTTTGTAAACAAATGTTAAGCTTGAGTGCCTAAGAGTACTGTTTCCCTCAATTATTTGAAGATTCTTTAAAATGAATAAGGTAATAGCATTATTAACTTGAGATAGTACATGTATAAAAGTTTCATTAAATTCTGTTCATAATGCCCCTAAATCAATGATACAGCCAATAAATTTCAGTATACACAAGGAAATTGTTGCAATAACATTTCATACATCAATTCTCAATTTAGAACGTCTTTTACCTCCAATACACAACAAGCCAAGGTATAAACCCTATGAAATCACCTACCTATGATATATATGATACCACAGCCTAATGTTAATATAGGAAATGCAGGTAATATAAAGGCTGACCTATTTTTTCAATAACATAGTACATATCTCATCACAAAATGTAGTTCATAGGTAATTGAAACTCAGTTTAAGTAGGTCAAAATCTCTTATGTCTCTTATCATTTGCAGAAAAGTATCATACCATTGCAACCAATGAAAATGATAAAATGACAAATATTTCAAAAGTTGACATTCTTATCATTTCTTAAATGCATAAACAATAGAAAACTCAAAATATCTAAGACAGATATTGTTATGAATCAAAATTCAACAAATTAAAATATAGGAAGTGTATAGAACAGTTGTTGTCTAGCAAGATGGTTCTCTTGTGAAAGTAAAGTTGATTGGACAAATGTGACCATCAGCTTTGTGTGACTAATTTTAAAAACTTGCGACTAAAATTTCAAATGTTTTGATAGTTTGCCATAGATTTTGAAAGTTCATATAGCAGTGAACCAGCTTGCAAATGTTTTAAAGCTTGCAATGAAAGGTTCATAAAACCAGTGCAATAGATTTTTAATGAATTTAAAATGTTGCAATATATTTTAAACCGGAATAACACAAAGTTGATACTCACAGTGTAACACACCTTAAGCACAATGAACATCCACAATATCTATAACACCAACACCTGATTTATATTGATTGAGAAGTTTTCCAAACAGGTGATAAAATGTATTAAAGTTTTCTAGTGCTTAGCCAATCGGATCAATTACAAGCCATTATTTATATTGCTGTGTGATACATTGTTGTCATACAATTTTTGTTAGAAATTATCCTAATTTGAATAGTTGTTTGTCAAATTCTTAAATTTGTGCATATGAATTTGTCGAAAAAGATAAGCACAGATAAAAGTTTTAAAATAAATTTTCATTTTGAATTTTCTGAAATGATTGGTGTCCTAGAAGTGAATGTTCATATTGTGCAGAAAACATGCAAAAAGTAAAGAAAACTTACCTTTAAAAAATATAAGTTCCCATGAGAGCTCTCAACATTTTTATTTCAAGTTGCTTTGAATTCGTTAGGATATAAACACCATAAAATTCACAACTGTTAGTTTTGTAAGTATAAACAGTTATTTGTAAATATGTTAAATAAAAATAAAGTTCGATTAATAACATTTCTTTTCAGTACATTAAAACAAAAAGGTTAACTTTTAGTAAAAAAATGTTCAAAATGAGAAAAATTCAAAAATATATTGTCACCCTCCTATGAAAAAACAACAATGATTTTGTGTATGTTCTAGTAAGAACACGACTAAACCATGTGTTTCAGAATACACCTAGAACTCTCCTCTAAAGGAGACACGAAAATGGTGCAAATGGAGGAAGTCACCTTCATTTCCAGCAGAGGATCAGTGTTCATACGGACAAAAAGAACAATTTGTGCAACATGTCAACCACATTTCGGTTTTAGGATTCAGAAAACTTGAACTAAAGAAACTCAACCCATGAAGAGAAAACCTAATTGTGAAAATGTGAATAATCTAAAGAACTAGGAAGTGAATAGTACTCTGCAATCAGACAATATTGGTGCATAAGAAACGACCCAAGACCAGGAACATTTATTGCGCAAAGTTAATTCTTAAGACAAAAGAGGACAAAACATACACAATAAGAAACAAATGAAACAAGTTGAAAAAAAAGAAAACAGAAGAATATTGTATTTATTACCATTTTAATAAAATATGATTCAACTCGATCCAATCCAATTCAATAACGAAATACTTGAATGTTTTGAAATATCCAAATTAATTTTTTTTTAATTGACCATTTCAATCTCAAAATAATTAATGAATTGTGGTTCTAGGCATTAAAACCTCAGTTCAATATTTTATCAAATAAGAACAATACATTTTGACTATTTTTTAAAATTAAAAACATAATTGTTTTGTTTCATATATCAATTAAAATTATTTCGTTTTCAACTGAAAATGATCAACGTACCCTTTCTTCAGCTTCCCTCATTTTGCGCTTACGCTCTTTCTCCGCCTCTTCACGAGCCTCAGCTTCACGTGCCTCAGCCTCTTCCTCCTCCTGCATACGACGACGACGATCCTAAAAATTCACAAGAACTTTTGAATCTTCGTGAAAGAAGTCAAAAATGAATGGTGAAGACATCAATGGTGTACACAATTACCCTGAATCAATAAGTAGGTGGGTCAGTTTTGGCCACTGGACCATTTTTGTTAAAAGACAAAATTTTAACCTTTCCCAGTTAAAGGTGAACAAATGGCAAAAAGAGAAATTGGACTGACAAAAAAATTAGAAGTGAATGTAAATAGTTCAAAGAATTGCAGCCAAAAATTTAGAACTATTGATAATTCATATTCAATAGTTTTAAACAGTTCCATTTTGTTAAATTAAAATAAAATAAACTTCGTAATTGCTTTTAATGGAATCTGAATGAGAAGCTGGTAGCGCTGTAACAAATGCGGCTCCACTGATTTGAGAATGTGATTTGACTGAACAGTTCTGCAACCTCGGATAATAATCGTTGTAAAGCGCTTTATAATTGTAAAAAGTACTGACCGCAGCCTCTTTTTGTTTTCGTTCCTCCTCAGCAGCTTGCTCTGCTGCAGAGTCATCTTCTGCTTCTGGTTCAGCAGGTGTCTGAAATATTATTCTTAGATTAGTCAAAAGCATTTGATTACATAATGAAATATTATTTATAGATTACTCAAAGGCATTTGATAACATTTTATAAATGTTTTCACAAAATATATTATAGAATATACAACATTTTTTACAATTGCATTAGCATGGTCCAAATTATTTAGCTTACCTTTCTTTTTTAACAAGTATGAATGCAAATTAATATTTTCTAAGCATCTGGTCTTGTGAAAAATTAGACATATACTTATTGCACGATTTACATTAACCAACTCAGAATTACTTGGCAGACCTAAAGAAATACACACCCCAAAAACAAAATCTAAATAAATAATAAATACCAATCAATTTTTATAAAAAAATAAAAGGCCAATGGAAGGATAAAAAACTATGTCTCTTTAAGGCTGAAACTGAAAGAAAAACACTACAATATACCTACAGGAACAGATAAAAACAAAAGAATGGCCACTATTTTTGACAATTCATTATAAGAATAAAACATATTCTTTTAATGTAAAACAATATGGGTAAACTTAATTGGATAAACATAATAACAAAACATATATTACAAGAACAAGGAAAATGCAAAAACATGCTTATAAAACATAAATGTTGAGAACGTATATAGCAACCGATGGTATATCAGCAAGGGGAGGGAAAAGTTGTGATACCTCAGCGGGAGTTTCTGGTTCGGGAGCGGGAGCTGGAGCTGAATCCACATCATCATCCATTTGACGTCGACGTCTGCGGCGGGCAGCAGCGGAATCCTGGAATAGCAGCGTTCACAAACATGCAGCACAATACAACGGTGATATTACATGGGTTAATATAAACAATGATGAATTTGAATAACATTGTTAAAACAAGTAGTAATAACTTTGTGTTATATGGTTATTGAACAAGTTATTGGCAAATGATGAGTTAGTGATATTCAGTTTGTCCACACTCAGCTTTTGACCAATAATGAGGTCGGTAAGCATACTGTACATTTTCAAATTTTGCGATGACATAAATCCAAGACCAACATAAATTTAATCAATTATCTCATAAAAATATCCACATTTCACAATCAAAATTGGCCAATGACAGGTTTATTATTAAAATATTGCTACTCACTCGAACAAAGTCATATGCTTAGTGTGTGCAAACTAAAAAACATTTTTATTAGTTTTCAGACAAATAATCTAACAAAGATAATGTTGATGAACCCCAAAAATTAGAAATGTTCCATCAAACTATCTTGTTCGAAAACATGTCTGAACTTTAAAGTGAAAAACATGTTAGGAGCTGTAAAAGGCATGAGGATAGTTATTCAGCTTTTTAACAATGTTTTTAGAACTCTCAATAAAAAGCGCAAACAATGGTTGATTGTACCACAGACTCTATAGTACAGTGTTATAGAATCCGTGATTGTATATAACAGAAGATATTCATAGCATCTCCTCAACAAACCATTACAGAAGGGATTTACGAGTTTATGGGATAACCAATCATTGATTCATAGATATGTCATCCACATAGTGTCTTTTAAGAAAAATCATTCCTAGATTACTAAAAGGCATTTGATTTAAAAAAAACTATGATTTACTTTATTTTCAAGTATAATTTAAAAATATAAAACCTGAAGCTTCACAAAAATAGTACAATCAGCAATCACTTAACTAACAAGTGTATGTTATACTTGGCAAGTTTTTAATAAAAATGTTGCTTGAATGGTGAATTTGGTGAGGTTGCTTAAGAAAATAGCCTAAATTTAAAACATTGTTAAATGAAAAAACAAAATTGTGTATACGTTTTACTTTAAAAACCTTCATCAACAGAACCAAAGTATAACCACTGTAAAACCTCCAATATGTAAGCCTGTATTTAAATCTCTTTTCTTATATTTATCTTATTCTAGATAATTGTTTTGATGTTTTTAAAAGCTAAATTTAACTTAACATTATCTATATCAAAAAAAAAAGTTCTGGCACATTTACAAACAATTACAGCAGCAATCATGAACAGAACTGAATCATTCAATGAACAAGTTATATTTTAACAAGTGTGTTAATTTACCTCTACTGGCTCCTCGACGGGAGGTGGTGTGGGAAGCTGATATCATAAAAATAAGATGATAAGCTTTATAGATCACATTCTTTTAAATAATTAGTCATACAGCAAACATGAGAAAAATTTATCCACACTGTAATTTACTTTTTTATTTCATACAGTGAAAAAGTTTTGATTCAATATTTTATATTAAAATCTATCGGTGTCATGCAATGATTTTAAAAAGAACAATCTCAATTTCTAAATCCTTCGCTCAAAGTCAAGTTCCTTTTTAAGTTTTTCTTCGTCGAATTGATTTCTTAATTTCATACAAAAACACAGCGAGTTTGGAACAAAAATAAAATGAATCACTCATGGAACAAGTTAATGTTTTATGCAGAGCCTAAAGCGTACTTTACCTCTTCTGGCTCTTCCACGGGAGGTGGTGTGGGAGGCTGATGTTATGAAAATAAGATGAAAAGCTGTTTAACTCAAGGCTTTTTGAATCAGTATTTATAGAAAGAACAATTCAATTACATTATCAATTGTTTTTTAAGACATTGAAATAATTATTCAATCTTCATTTAATGAAAAGATTTTATTTCAAATTTTATCACTGCCATGCAATATATACACAGCAATCTCAAAATTCTTCTCCAAATACCAAGTTCATTTTTTAAAGTTTTTCAAGTTTTTTTTCCTTATCTTTGACTTAATCTTTTATGCTTCACAAAAAACCAGCAGGTTCTGAACAAAAAAATGAATCACTCATGAAACAAGTAAATGAGTTATGCCGAGCATTAAGCGTACTTTACCTCTTCTGGCTCTTCCACGGGAGGTGGTGTGGGAGGCTGATGTTATTAAAATAAGATGAAAAGCTTTTAAACCCATGGTTTTTTGAATCATTACTCATAGAACAATTTACGTTAACTATAAATTTTGTTTTTAAATTAAAATTCAAACATTGAAATAACTATTCAACCTCCATTCAATGAAAGATTTAATATCAAATTTTATCACTGCCATGCAATATATACACAACAATCTCAAAATTCTTCTCCAAATGCCAAGTTCATTTTCTAAAGTTTTTAAGTTTGTTTTTCTTATCTTCGACTTAATTATTTAAGCTTCACAAAAAACAGCAAGTTCTGAACAAAAAAATGAAACAAGTAAATGAGTTATGCCGAGCATGAAGCTTAAATTACCTCTTCTGGCTCTTCCACAGGAGGTGGTGTGGGAGGCTGATGTTGCAAAAATAAGATGAAAAGCCTTTAAACAATGTACTTACACTTTAAATTTTTTTTTAAATTAAATTTCAAACATTGAAATTATTGCTCAACCTTCATTCAATGAAATAATTTTATATCAAATTTTATCACTGCCATGCAATATATACACAGCAATCTCAAAATTCTTCTCCAAATGACAAGTTCATTTTTTATTTAAACGTTTTTCAAGTTTGTTTACCTTATCTTCCACTTAAATTTTTAAGCTTCACAAAAAAAACAGCGAGTTCTGAACCAAAAATGAATCACTCATGAAGTAAATGAGTTATGCTGAGCATGAACCGTAATTTACCTCTTCTGGTTCTTCCACGGGAGGTGGTGTGGGAGGCTGATGTTATAAAAATAAGATGAAAAGCTGTTCAACTCATGGTTTTTTTAATCATTACTCATAGAACAATTTACATACACTATAAATTGTTTTTTTTTAAATTAAATTTCAAACATTGAAATAATTGCTCAACATTCATTCAATGAAATATTTTATTTCAAAATTTATCACTGCCATGCATATATACACAACAATCTCAAATTCTTCTCCAAATGCCAAGTTAATTTTCTTAAGTTTTGCAAGTTTGTTTTCCTATCTTCGACTTAATCTTTAAACTTCACAAAAAACCAGCAAGTTTTGAACAAAAAAAATGAATCACTCATGAAACAAGTAAATGAGTTGTGCTGAGCATGAAGCAAAATTTACCTCTTCTGGTTCTTCCACGGGAGGTGGTGTGGGAGGCTGATGTTATAAAAATAAGAAGAAAAGCCTTTAAACTCATGATTTTTTTAATCATTACTCATAGAACAATATATGTATACTATAATTTTTTTTTTTAAATAAAATTTCAAACATTGAAATAATTCTTCAACCCTCATTAAATTAAATTATTTTATTTTAAATGTTATCACTGCCATGCAATATATACAAAAAAATCGTGAAATTCTCCATTTTCTAAAGTTTTTCAAGTTTGTTTTACTCATCTTTGACTTAATGTTTTAAGCTTCACAAAAAACCAGCAAGTTCTGAACAGAAAAATGAATCACTCATGAAATAAGTAAATGAGTTATGCCGAGCATGAAGCACAATTTACCTCTTCTGGCTCTTCCATGGGAGGTGGTGTGGGAGGCTGATATCATAAAAATAAGATAAGCCTGTCATTTTTTGAATTATTATTCATAGAACACATAATTACTCACACTTATATTTTGATTTGAAGAACATTAGATTTTTAAACAATAATAAGTTTCTCAATCTTGATACGATTCAAAATATTTTATGTCAAATATTGTCATTGTCATGCAATGATTACAGAATAATCTCAATTTCAAAATTCTTCTCCAAATTTCTCTTTTGACTTGAATCCTTAAGGTTTCTTAAAGACACAGCAATTTCGGAAAAAAATGCCGATCATGAAGCATAATTTACCTCTTCTGGTTCTTCAACGGGAGGTGGTGTGGGAGGCTGATGTTATGAAAATAAGATAGTAAGCTTTGTAGCTAGTGGTTTTCTTAAATTATTAGTCATAGAACAAAAAAAATCACATTATCACACACTGTATTACTTTAAAGAAATGAAATTTCAAACAATGAAAAGATTATTCAATCTTGATTCAAGATTTTTTTTTGAATTCGTTTGTCCAGCATTATAATTGTAACAATCTCAAAGTCTAAATTCTCCAATTTTAATTTCTAAAGTTTGTTTTCTTCTTAAATTTGATTTCTTACATTTCTTTATTAAAAAAGCAGCAATTATTTTAACAAAAATCAAATTGCTCACACATTGAACAAGTAAGTGCGATAAGAAGCGTAATTTACCTCTTCTGGTTCTTCCACGGGAGGTGGTGTGTGAGGCTGATGTTATAAAAATAAGATATAACTTAAGTAAGCTCTGTTAGCTCATGACTTTTTGAACTATTAGTCATAGAACAAAAAAAAATACATTATCACACACTGTAGTATTTTAAAGAAATGAAATTTCAAACAATGAAAAGGTTATTCAATCTTGATTCAAGACTTTGTTTCAAATTCTGTTAGTGTTCAGCATTACGGTTGTAACAATCTCAATGTCTAAATTCTCTAATTTTTATTTCTAAAGTTCCTTTTCTTCTAAGATTTGATTTCTTAAATTTCTGTATTAAAAAAGCAGCAATTATTTCAAAAAAAATGAAATTGCTCACTCTTTGAACAAGAAAGTGCGTTAAGAAGCGTTATTTACCTCCTCTGGTTCTTCTACGGGTGATGATTCGGTAGGCTGATTTTTAGAAAATAAGAAAAAAACTAAATGTACCTCTGGGATTTTGAATTTTTTGAATGATAAAACACATTTCATTTTAAAATTTAATAAAAGCAAGTTTTGTAGATAATGATTATTCTAATTAAAATTAGTATTCATAAAATTTAAATAATTCCCGCATTCTAATATGTTTCTAAATTGTAATTTTTCTCTGAACAATTTGAAATACAATTGAATTATAGTAAAAAATATATTATAAGTAGTTATGTATCAAAATGTTCCTATAAAGTGAAAAAGCAGCATTTATTACTTGATCAAAAATATCACTCATGGCGCAAGTAAATTGTCAGCTTGTAAAGTCAAACACAAAGCGTAAGTTACCTCTTCTGCATCTTCGCTGGGAGGTGCAGGTTGCTGATTTTATAAAAATAAACAAATATTGGAATTTATGGGACTTTGAATTTCTGAATAATTAGTAACAAACCTTATTTAACTTACATCATAAATTTATATTCCAACAATATTTAGAAGTTAAATTGGAAAAGCCATTTTTTTTTTATTAAATATCAATTTTTTTGTACTTCCAAGAGTATTTATAACTGAACAATGGGAGTTGTAGTAAGTATAGGTAGCAGCGTTTTGTCCTTTGATTATAAAAAACTGCATTATTTATTACTCAATAAAAAATAAAATGAATCACTCTTTTCACAAAACAAATGTCAGCTTGAAAAGTCAAACACAAAGCGTAAGTTACCTCAACTGCTTCTTCGCCGGAAGGTGCAGGTTGCTGATTTTATAAAAAAAAAACATTGGAAATCATGAAGTTTTGAGTTTTTATATAGTTAATAGAAAAAAAACAGTTATCATGAATTCAAATAATATTTTTTTTAAAAATTTATACGAAATTAACAAAATTTATGTTTATGAAACGAACAGTAATCATAATCAAACATGAAGCCTTAATTACCTCATCTGGTTCATCGCTGGGAGTTTCAGTTTGCTGATTTTAGAAAAAAGATAAACATTGGAGCTTAAAATGTTTTAAATGTTTTAATAATAAATACAATTTATGTATCAAATAGTCATCATAAATTTATATGTGAAATAATTTCTAAAAAAAATTAAAAGTTGGAAATGCCAAAATTTATGAACTACATAGTTTGTTTAATGAGAGTTGAGTTTTTTGTACTTAACAATGAGTATTTACATAAATGAACAAAAGATCAAATTTAAGTCAATTTATGTAACAACCTTTATTATTTTTCAAGTATAAGGGAATCAATTTCTTGATCAAAAATCAAATGAATCACTCATAGCGCAAGTAAATTGTCAGCTTGTAAAGTCAAACACAAAGCGTAAGTTACCTCTTCTGCATCTTCGCTGGGAGGTGCAGGTTGCTGATTTTATAAAAAAAGACAAACATTGGAGTTTATGGGATTTTGAATGTTTATCTAATTAACTAAAATAGAACAAAAACATTAAGGAAACTTCTTAAAAACTGATAAGATCAAAATTTAAGTTAAAGTTGTTTTTCATAGTTTGTTTATATAGCACCAATTTTTGTACTTCCAAGAGTATTTATAACTAAACAAAGAAAATTCAACATTTATCAGTTTTTAAACTGATAACGTTTTTCCGTTTAAAATAAAAAAGCAGCAATTACTTTATCAAAAATATCACTCATGACTCAGCCTGTAATATCAAACACGAAGCGCAATTAATTACCTCTTCCACTTCTTCACTAGGAGGTTCCGGTTGCTGATTTTATAAAAAAGATAAAACTTAAAAACTCGAGGAGTCTCTTAATATAACAAATAGAATTTATGTATTTTCCCATTATCAAAAATTTATTTTCAACAATTTAAAAAAATTTAAT
>JAOXYC010159994.1:0-13422 GCA_028565715.1 Phoronis pallida
AATATTTCATTGATAAAGTGCTATATCAATCAATTCCAGATCCATACATTAAAAATCAGCTGTATGGAAAATGAAATTCTTAATTTGATAAAGAGCTTGTTTAGTATGTTGCTTTTGAAAGTTGAAACAGTTTTTTGTTTATCTTTAAAACTTCACTCAAAGATTTTTGGTCACGTGATGTACGACATATATTTTCACCGTAGGCCTGAAAACAATCTCAAACGATAAACTTTCACAACGCCAGTGCCGTGTAAATATTAAAACTGATAATGTGACTGAGTTAGTCATGCCTATTCAACTTCTCAGTGTATACCTGGGTCAGGTGACCTATTCAAAGTCCCCGGGGCGTCTTAGACTTATTATAGACATCACCTGACTATTAGATAAGACTGCCTCTCAGCGTTATATATGTTGAGCTGTGCTCACAACGCCCCCCAAGACTCGTCACAACTCCGTCCAATATGAAGGTCGCAATCTTCTTGTTGGCGCTCGTCGCTGCCGTCTACTGCCAGGTTCCCAAGCAATGCAGTAAGTTCTTTAAGCTTTGTGTTTTATAGTTTTGCGTAGCTGATAGTCTCAAATTGCAAAAACGGATGCAAAATAATGAAATATTAATTGTAATAAGAAGCAAATGACCGGGCAAATGACCCACTCAATCAGGGCATATCTAATAATATCTTAGACACAACTTTTCTTATTCACATTAAGATGTATAGGCAACTAACTGCTAACTGACGGTTTTTGAAGAATCTTGCCAACTTATGTAGAAAATTGCTGGTCTTAAGTGTGTAAAACGGACCAAGATGCATATAATACATATCGGAACAAAGGGATTTGACAAGAAAATCTTGAACGACGACAAACTGAAATCTAAAAATCCCTATATTCCCCGGGGCCCTCATCTTTCACCTGGAGTGCCACTATTAACTTTTTTAATCTTCCCAAAATCAGTTGCTTGAATTGATCACAATTAGGTTTTTATGTTGACTATATTGGACTTTACGAGGTTGATTTTCGATCCAACACTGTTCTACTTATGCAACCCGTATCACCATTGTTGACCGAGTTGTATAACACAAAAATCGATACCTACACCGGCGACCTAAGCAAAGGGAGTTACGCAACACTTTTTAACACACATGAACAATGGAAGCTTTTCAGTCAAATGCAATGGGGGTACATTCACCTATATATGTTTGAAAAGTGTCTATTCTATGATTGAGAATACATTAAAATTTTAACGAAATATAATCAACTTGCCTTGTCAAGTTGGAAGGACATTTTGACAAAAATATGAACAGTTATGTTATCGTCGCAAAAATACTCAGAACCCTAAAGCTGATAGGCAGCTAGAAAAAATAGCGTGTCCATCCACTTAATGCAAGACACATGTTAAAACCCCTGAGACTTTTTCCACGTGTCGGTCGTTCAAACGCTTTAAATAAAATATTCTGCATCAAAAAGGATTTTTTTCTCACTTGCATTGGAATTATTATGTATGAGAACATTTTTTGTTTATTTTAGAGGCCCCTCCATTGTGGGAAGCCAGGGAGATGTTGGTAGGTAATTTCATTATATCATCATTGGTAGCAATGATACACGTAAATAATTTAAAAAGAACATATGGGCAATATTCCCCCTAGAGAAGTCAATGATATGGTGTTTCTCAAAATGACGAGTAGTACTTGAAATTTTGTAAAAACCCGAGCCTTTGGCGACGATTTTTACAAAACTACTGCTAAGCCTCACGACCTTGGAATATACGTGATAGACTATACCCACACTATGGGCATAAAATATCCCCTTCATATGAGAAAGTTTCGTATCTCTTCACCTTAGCAAGGTTAAGCACTCTCAAGATGAATTTATCAGACCGTTATCAGGTGGGGCTAAAGACTAGTACGAGAATAGATATCTACCCACTTTCTACGCAGTTACATGTACCCACCGCTGTATTTGACCATATCAATTCAGAATAAAAATGGGTTGATAGTCCAAAGAAATAACAAACTTTTAAATCTTCATTTAAGATGAATTTTTTTGTGCACCTGTGTATTGGTCTTATTTTGAAGAAGAATGAATTTAATTTTGAACTTTCATGCACTATGTTACGAAAATGTTTGCAGTTCCATTGTTTTTTAATGATGATCGATTATCAATAATTATAGATCGACCCAAGCAAAAAGTTTGAAGTCTTCTCTAAATATTCTTATGATGAGTTTGGTCAGCGTGTCAGACGTGTTGAGGAGGTCCGTGACGAGGAGGGACGACAATACTTCGATACACTGTATCTTCACAATGTTGTAAGTATACCCACCAAAATCTAGACAAATATGTTTTAAGAGAAAGATATATCCAAATCCCAAACCAAGGCCTTTAGTTTCGTCATAAACAATCATTTATACACTAAAGACATGTGAGTTCATTTACAATTTAGGAACAGAGGGCTTATTTTCGTGAAACCCAGAAATAGCTAATGAGGAGTCTATTTAAAAAATTTAGAAAATATATTAAAATAAACTTCCATATTCCAGGGTAAGGAATACCGTCTGGACTTGAAGTCAAGAAAGTGTGAAATCCGCGAGATCACATGGCCATTCCGTTACATTGCTGTTCCCAAGAATGCTACTAACTACGGCGAGGCTTACATTGGTGCCGGTGGTATTCCAGGAGAGGGCGTCCTTGTCACCTTCTGGGGAGGACAGGACGAACGTGGAGGTAGGTTTATCAGAACATAAGACTGTATACAGTATTGTCGCAGCAGAAACACTTACTTTTACATAAACGTGATGATCGTGGATTATAGTTTGATGAAAGTGACGATGACGATGGTGGATGATCATGATGACAATGGCTATAGTGGATGACGTTGATGGGGACGATGTTGGTTTATGACATTAATGACTATAGTGAATGGTGGTGATGATAACGATGATACATGATGGTGATGATGACGAGGACAGATTATGGTGATGACAACAATGTTGTATGATAGTAGTGATAATGACGATGATAGTGACGATGTTGGATGATTGTGACGATGACGATGGTAGATGATGGTGATGAGGACGATGTTGGATGATGGTCATGTTGCCGATGTTGAATGATGTTGATGGTGACGATGCTGGTTTATCGCGTAAATGACCATAGTGGATGGTGGTGACGATGACGTTGGTAGATGGTGGCGATGATGACGACAATGTTGAATGATAGTGATAATGATGACGTTGGATGAGTGGTGACGACGGCGATGGTAGATGATAGTGATGGTGGTGGGTGGATTATATTGCTGATGACGATGTTAGATGACGATGGTGGCTCACAGTGAATGACAGTGACGGTGACGATATTGCGTGATGGTGATGCTGCCGATGTTGAATTTTGAATGAGAGTGACGATGGTGAATGATGATGACGGTCATTGCCATCGCTTTCACCCACCATCATTCCTAAGATTAAAATGGCATCATCATCCGCGGCATAATCGTCAAAATCATATGTCCGTTCTCCGTATGCTATCCCGGGTAGTAGAGGTCCGTGATTCAAATAACTATTTATGAATAATTTTTCTGCATTTTCATTTATTAATAATTTACTCAATATTCATTTCAGACCGTTATGCTGGCACATGGACAGTACCAGCATGTATCCCTATCCAAGACGGATTCTATTCCAACAGGACTGGATTCATGCACGCCAGGTGAGTTCTGTCAAAGGCCGTTTGTGGGTTATCTGCTTACTAAGTTACTCGATTATTAGATGGATAACAATATGTTAATTTTCCTCTATGATGAAGTCACATTTGAATGTTATCATATAATGTTTATCATCACGTGGCTAAATAACCTGTTATCGACACCCATTGTCATTCGTACAACGTATACTATTCAGTTATCAAATACTGCTCTAATTTACCAAGATGGTCATCAACCTTGTTGGCAATATTTCAATAACATTTAATAAAATCAACATTATGTAATTAGAAATGTCCTCATGTCACTCGTCACAGATAAAATTTAAATAAACCATTACATTTTTGGGTGCGTAGATTAATAAATCAAAGTTAGTTATCTCAGTGTAGTTTCTATACAAAATAAACATATTAAGAGGACGACGACGATGATCTATTTGTTTTCATTGTGCACCTTTAAAAAACATTCAATTTATTTTTTTGCAGCTTCTTCGATGTGACAGTTGGTGTATCAGATCCTAACATCTTCCTCCCACCCAAGGAGTGCAACCCATAAACAGTTCCCACGACGGATTATATAGTCCAAAAAGAAATACATCTAAGAGTTTTCGATAATTGTTGTTCTCTGTTCAGTTTTCATTAAACTTATAAAAACTACGTATTTGTTTCTATCATTCTCGCTTTTGTTTCTCACCCGAGAATTTTGTTCTGTGCAACATTGCAAGCAAAACTTTTAAAAGTTATACATCGCTATTTACGAATTTGAAATGTTCAACTATTGAATGAGGTCAATTATTTTGGATTGTTTGTTACAAATTGCATCCTTACATCCATCTGAACAAATAATAAACACCTGCGCTTCTTCCAGAAATCTCTTTACTTACGGCCAAGGAGACTTGATGGAATATCTCGACGGGTCACCAAGATAACTGAGATCAACTGTAACGTATTAACACCGTGTTTTCGTTACTGAATGAAGGTCGTAACAAAAATCACGGCAACGAAAAAGGATCAAATTGTGTTAAAGAAACGGGAAAAAGTGTTGTATTTCAATAATTGATAATCTTACATTCGCAAGTAGCTATGTGCAATATATGAGGTGAATTATTTGCCTTATCAGGAAATATGATTTATTTTAATTACGTGTACACAATCACACATTTTGCATATGACATAAATAAAGCCGATCAATTTTCAAAATAATCCATCACGAGTTGTGACTGTATATAAGATGACTGTTATACCCAAAAACATCAGTTGGGATTCTGACCGTCACCATGAACTGTCTCCTGGTTGTCGCTGTCCTTGTAGCTGTTACGTCGGCCCAGGTGCCGAAACCCTGTGGTAAGCAACCATTTACAACACAGCTGAATAAGACGTTTGCTTGAGAAATGGTCATGATTTCAATATTTAACAGATTTAAAAGAAATGAGAAGTCTTGGAATAGGGTTATTTCTTCTGCCAACATAATAATTTTAATTAGGAAAATATCTTCATTTTATTCAGTTTTGTGTAATTTGGCACAATGTTTTCACGTAAACAAAATTCATTAAATTTAATGAATTTTATTCAGTACAGTAAATTTTGACTTTTTTAAGTTCAAATCAAAATCAAAAACTTTCTCTGAAAAGGAATCGTTTACAAATCAATGTGCCTATCAAAACGTTATCGAAAGCTGTGTGAAATTGAATCCGATGTTTTAATTTTCTAGTTTCGCCACCACTGTGGGAAGCTCGTTCGATACGGGTAAGTCATACATTTCCTGCATGGTTATAACGCATTCGGTGACAAATATCCAATATTTCGTCCTGTGAGGAACACTTCTATGTGCCGGTGGACTATAACAAGGAAAACAATTAAGTATTATTTAGGCTACATTTATTGTAAATGAAATATATCTCTTGAATTATCATAGGGTATTGGCAAATTGATGATTAATTATCAGTATACATTTGGAACATTGATCGGCTACCGAAAAGGCAAACAATGCAGTACAATGTGGCGCCGGGTTTCTAATGTCATGAGCACTAAACATTATACACTGGCTTCCGATCAGGTTGAACACCGTAGGCGCCATGAGGTGTTTGCCAAGGTATCCTACGACTCTATCAACCTGAGAGTGAGAAGAAAGGAGCACGTGATGCACCATCACAGTGAAGACGGCGGACACGCTTATGATGAACTCTTCCTTCATAAAGAGGTAAGATGTCGCCAAAGGGTTTTTCAATACTAATCACTGCTAATCATCAATGTTACAATGATGAGTGGATGAAGCCAATGGTCTCCGGTTATGTGACATGTTCTCACTCCGCGTGAAGAATAAATCAATGGATCATTGATGAACCATGTATGCCCTCCTCGAAAATGTCACATCGAGTGACGTGAAAAGACTGAATATCCACATTGTGATTTCAAGACGGAGATTTCCAAGAGTCTTCAGTGCAAATACCCAAGTCCGTTTGGTGACATGAGCTCACATTACTGGCCCGTAACTATGTTGCTTCTATTTTATTCATGTCTTACAATTTCAGAAAAAGGGATATCGCCTGAATCTGAAGACCAGAGAGTGCAGAGTGTTTGATTTGGTTGAGCCCTTTCACATCGCCCAAGTCCCCTACAACGCCACCAGTGCCGGTGAGGCATACATTGGTACCAGCGCCCTACAACGCGAGGGTGTTCTGGTTACATTGTGGTCAGGAGAATCCAACGATGGAGGTAATTTCAAAAATGATATATTAAAGTTACTGTCCCCACCTTAAAAAAATATTCAAAACTGATTTTATAGATTGCGATTTTTTGAGAAAGTTGGATCAAAAACACGTTTTTAACTAGGACGTAGTTTTATTCACGTGTAGGCCATATTTCATCTCATTTTGTCCAAAACCTACTCAACAACTTTTAAAAGTGTATAAACTTGTTTTATAAGGATTTCATTTTTTGTTTAAAAGGTTGGAACGGACAGTTACTTTGTTTAGAGGAAACCTCTTTAGGGGGTTTCTAATGTTGTAGTCTAACAATAACTATAAGTTAACTTCGTTATTGTGTGGAACCATTAGCATACAGAGTTGCCTGTTGCCGCTTCCAAAATCATTTCAACTTCAATTCTTTTAATTAAAAATTAAGAGACCTATCTCATTATGACTTGATACTCATCTATCATCTCTGAATTACAGATCACTATTTTGGGGCAGTGACTTATCCAGATTGTATTCCTGTTTCATTTGGTGTACGTAGTGAGAGATTTGGCGTCCAGCACAACACGTAAGACTTTCAAACTCACAATTCTTAAACGCTCCCATGGAAGAGTCACTAAAATGACCATTACTTCCAATGAGTTATTAACGACAACAACTTTTTTCTAATACAACTGTTCATCAAACGGTACGCTACAATTAACAAAAATGTGTACAGTTTTTTATTCTACAAATGTGTGCGTTTCCTATGAAAGGTATGGTACACGTCACGAAATATAGCCACATTTATTTTCGTCCGAATAAACAAAAATTAGTCACAGATATATTTTGAAAAAACAGAAAAATTCAGAACCCGACCGGGAATCGGACCCGGGTTTCCTATTTACATGATAGTTGTGCTAGTCTATTACACCACCGGGGTCCTAGTAATTTCTCTGCTTATGATATATATAAGTGTTCTTTATGAATACATTTTAACATGTTGTTTGAATGACATCGTTATCCGTCAGAAGTTCTTATGAAATGTATTTCAGTAACGAAATTTCCTATTTTCCAGACTCTTTGACGTCACTCTCGGTATCTCAAACCCAAACGTCTTTATTCCTCCTCCAGAATGCATGAAGTAAACTTCCTGGGCACCTTGGATGGTTAAGCTGATGTAATTTCTTATATGATTATTGAATGTAAGAATAAATTTGAATAAATTTCAAGTCGTTATGTCCTGAATATTTTTGTTGTTGTTTATTACTGGATTGTCAGTGTTGCAATGATCATGTTGACGTTCTGGCAAAAACGAACATTGAACTGAAAGTGAAAGAAGTCGAGCAAAAATTTTTCAGTTTGAAATTATTATTTAATAGAAAAATATATGTAGTGCACTGAAATATGTAAAATCGCGTGAAGTTATATTGTAATCACGTTTTGAAAAAATAGTCCACAGTTACACACACACACAGCGTAGAGACTGGGTAGGGTTTTGCAAGTTAATAGCAGTAGAATAGTTTTCTTGAATTCGCAGGACAAAGTCAAAACCACACTTGACACTTACGGGGGTAGGATTATCAAACAACAATCCGCCTCTCACGGCGCATCCCCAATATCTTGTGGCTATTTTAAACTTAAATCTTTTTTTACTGGGATCACTTTGTGAATTCAATAAAAAAAATCTTGAAAAACTTTGTTTGAGAAATTTTCTCAGCGCTTCTGGACACCTGTTCAAGTGGAAAGACAATGAATGTCTGTTTTGTACCTCTTGCTATATAGTATATACGCAATGCCTAGCTGAAACAACACTACTACGTTAATGAATACGTTCAAATTCAATTTTTCAACTTTAATTCACGAAAGAAGATCAACGAGTAACAGTTAACCAGACGACATCGCTCAGTTTCAAAATAGAACAAACACCTGATGATGAATGGAAACTGACCGATCGAAACATCGAGATGCGGAAGAACATTAAAGAGACACAGCGAATTATTTTCCTGTTGTGGATCTGTCCTCAGTATCATGGTGTAAACATCAGATAGTTTGACTAAGTAACTGATAACTGTCCAACTTCTCAGTGTTTACCAACGTCAGGTTACATAACCAAAGTCCCCGGGACATCTTAGACCCGGGGTCTCGCATCTTTGCAAGCATCACCTGATAATTAGATTTTCTTAGACATCACCTGACTGTTAGATAAGACTACCTCTCAGCGTTATATGTTGAGCTTCACTCACAACGCCCCCCAGACTCCTCACAACTCCGTCCAAGATGAAGGTCGCAATTTTCTTGTTGGCGCTCGTCGCTGCCGTCTACTGCCAGGTTCCAAAAAAATGCAGTAAGTGTTTTGTTATGATTATAGGTGTGCGACTATACCTATTTTGAAAATGTTCTATCTGCAAATTTTGTTACTTTTAAAACATCTCGAATAATTTGTTGTAAAAATGATAAGTCAGTGTCAGGACAACAACTTCAAATGGAAACTTTCTAAAAAGCAATGATGGATTCACGAACTGTCTTTTTTGAAATAATAAACAATTAGAATTCAACCTTCAACTTTTCATATTTCTTATTATTTACACAGTATGCATGATCAGTATAGAACAGTAGAAATTGTTTTTTAGAACTTTAGCGTTTAATACCATTAGCTGTATCCATGACGATAAAAGTCATAAAAACAAATTGCAGTGAAAATCGTTGTACTCATTGTACTCTAAATATTCAAACCTCACACATGCACCAAATATTTTTGAAAAATTTTAAAGTGGCAAAAATGACTTAGGATATAACAGATTAAAATTTAACTTGTGTTGGCCCAACGCTCAGATATTTTACGCTCTAAAAGGCATTCAGGAATGCATAAAAATTAATTTGTGGAGCCAGAAATTTTTGGATATTCCAAGTATGGTGCATGCAGTTCTAAATAGGCAAGTTTTGCATCAATTTATTTTTGTTACTTTTATGGTCACCAATACGGCTAATGCATCTTAAACTAACAGGTTCAGTTTGCCCGCCCTGCTTGCTGATTTAATCGGAGGGATCATCACTTAATTGCCAACCCACACATCAAATATGGGCCTAAGTATTGGCTTCTTTATGAAACTTAAAAAGGATGTCTCGTGGAGTAAATTATCTTACTGAAGAAATGAAAACAAGTTGTGTAACTTCTGCAGCGGTTTGTGAGAAATGAACTTTTTTTCTCCCCGAATGCTCAGCATTTTCTTTCACTACATGCAGTTCTTCTTGTTTCATCTTGAACCATGGCGTTTTTATTATTGATTTTTATCTGTATTTATCATTTCAGAGGCTCCACCATTGTGGGAGGGTCGAGAGATGCTGGTAAGTAGGATAATTTGAATTGTGAACCTGAAATGTTTTAATTCAACGATAACGTGAGACGTCCCAATTTGAAATTATCTATATTTGATTAGTCATGTATGGTGCCGTACAAAAGACACAATAACCTAAGGTGCCTTACATGGGGCACATTCTTCAGAACTCAGTGCGACAACATTGCATCCAAAATGCAGACAAAAATTCACTTTATCATTTTGCATAATGAATTAGGTTTGAGTGTTTTGTTTCATATTCACATTTAATTTACAGATCGACCCCAGCAAAAAGTTTGAGGTTATCTCAAAATTCTCTTATGATGAGTTTGGTAGACGTATTAGACGTGTTGAGGAGGTCCGTGACGAGGAGGGGAGACAATTCTACGATACTTTGTATCTTCACGATGTGGTGAGTACTCCATAAAGAAAATCTTGAAATTACGAATCCAAAAATAAACCGTATCGATTAATTCCTCCCGATGGAATTGATGCTGTTATGTTGACAATTTAGGCTACACAATTCTAAAAACAATTTTCGTCGATATCATCCTGGGAACTTTCCAGAATTAGAAGTAAGATATTTCAGTCAGTTATGAATCTTTGGAAAGGTGTGTATTTTTTATAGAATCCCCTTTCGTTTGTTGATAAAATTTTGCTAACAGCATCGCAGAATTGTGTAGTAATGGCTTCTCATTTGAAGAAAATTTTTTGTTTCAGGGTATGGAATACCGCCTGGACTTGAAGACCAAGAAGTGTGAAGTCAAGGCACTAACATATCCATTCCGTATCATCGCTGTACCAGACAATACCACCAGCTACGGCGAGGCTTACATTGGTGCCGGTGGAATCCCGGGAGAGGGCGTTCTAGTCAGCATCTGGGGAGGTCAGGAGAGCACTGGAGGTAATTGTTAGAACAGACAATAATAACTTTGTTTTGGGTTTTGCTGTGATTTTGGGTTTTCAAATTTGAATGCCTCATGGTCAAACTCATGCTAATATCTTTATCTGAGGGCCGAACCGCTAACCGTAGAGCAAAATTGAGAAATTTGGGAACCATATACCCATCTAAAAATATGGATGTACTAAAAACTGTGTTGTCGATATTTGTAAATAGCTGACAAAGAAAACAATTGTCAAATCATCGAGCTGTATATTGACACATTGACCAACCACCAAACACCTCACCATGTTCCAGTTGAGGGATCTTTGACTACGATCTCAGTAACGGTGTTGCAACTCATCAATTATAATGTTTCATTGAATTCATTTCAGACCGTTACGCCGGCACATGGACAGTACCAGCATGCATCCCAGTACACGACGCTTACTACTCCACCAGGGCTGGGTTCGTTCATTCTAGGTGAGGTCTTTATCATTAACGAACCGATTCAATATCTAGATTAATCATAAAATACATTAAAATGTCCACTCTGGAGGTGACGTTAAGATATTAAAACTATTAAAATCCCTAGCTTTCGAAATTTAAAAAACCAAAAAAAGACGCGCTCTTTCATTCATTGGCTACTTGTTTTGCCTCGCTTTGACGCGCTCTGTATTTCTAGCTATATTATTGGTTTAATTTATTTTGCCGTCCAGTCTTTGTTACTTAAGTTCATTCTGTGATGTACTATCCTCTGAAGAAGAATAAATTATGAAAGCTAGGGATTTTAATAGTTTTAATATCTTTACGTCAGCTCCAGAGTGGACATTTTAATGTATTTTATGATTTTAAACGCTGGCGATCGGCCATTTTATTACTCTAGATTAATCATTGAATCTGAAAAAATGTCTGACTCGTCATTGGAAGCGATTCCCATGACGGGTCAGAAATGTTTTCAGATTCAAAAATTACCTCAATTAATTGTCGTCACAGCAGTAATTCATTAATTATATATAATTATATTTCTCACATGATAAGTTCAATCTCAAATGTATTATCGAAAATAATACACTCTGACGGATCACTGTATTCATACGCCCTCAAATAATCCTCTTTTTTTCTTCGACATTGCGTCGTCACTGTTTCATGTGAGAAAAAGAACAATAAACTCGTCGTCATTGAATAATAAATTTTCTCAAAACTCGACAAAATCCTCGCCAAAGGCTCGTATTTTGACTCATTTTGAGAAACTTATTATTCAATGACACTAGTTCATTATCCTCTATTTATTATTCAATAAATTATTTTTGTTTTGGAAAAACGTCACTCATGCAAAATAACAGTCAATGCAATTTTAATAAATTTAGAAATTGTTAAGTTGTTTATCTTGCAAGGTTAAATATAGCTTGTTATCGATATTTGTAAATCGTGAGTTATACAACTTATCTTAATAAACAGATATCTAGTGTCTTTATTTAATCACTGAAATAACTATTTGATGATAAACGGTATACGTCGCAACTCACGCATGATCGAAGTAATTTCATAATAAATTTTACATTTAAAAAATGCGATTTTTTAAATCTACTTCAGTTGCATCAGTCATTAGATATTAATTGATTTACTTGAATTACATGTATGTTGACCGCAGCCTTACATTTCCCAGTCCTTTTTAATTTAATCCGGTATACGGACGGTAATTGCTGACTCGAAGATATCATTAACTTGGGCCAATAATTAAGCTATTTTAAAATGATAAATGTGAATGCCCGTAGTTAATTACAACTTGTTAATTTCAAAAATTCTAAAATCGCGACTGTGTGACTTTGATAGAATAAAAAATGTTTTGATGAATCAACCCGTGACAAGGTTATCTTAGTGGAGATGTCGCGATGTCATGATCACATGCTATTGATAACACCTAGACGATAAACCATGTACTTCAGACCAGGGTTGAATATAGGCTTGATCATGGGTGTTGGGAAATACCGAAATAATCATGTGCGTAATCTTGATAAATGGGCTGTTCAGTGAGATTTACATTTTGAAGTTAAATTAATTCAGATATTGAACGATAAGTCTCTTGATATTCAGAGATACAACCGCATGATCGCTATGCAAGCCTCTTCTATCTCTGCACCAAATGAATTATCTTAATAATGGTAGACTTTTTAATGATACGATGTGATAATTGCTAGCCAGGCACCTTGTTATAATCATCCCTGGTCATGAAAATGAGAAGATTATAATCATGCATGATAATGTTGGGCCCCCTGGGATCGCCTGGCACTGAAGGGGCTACCCAGGCTAAAGATTTAATAATGAAAAAATATAATAATTAATATTGATAAACATTTTCTGATTATTTGATTTTCAGCTTCTTCGACATCACAGTTGGTGTATCAGATCCTAACATATTCATTCCACCCAAGGAGTGCAATCCATGAACACGAGGTTCTGAAGTCCACAAGGATTGGAAAAGAAATGTAGCCTTAACATGGTTTCAGTGTATTCTGTTGTTTAAGTTTTCAATTTTCAATAAACGTCTCATAAAGTGACCGCTTGTTTTTTTTCTTCATATTTTTATTGTTTCAATCATACTGTCGATCCATAAACAATGCACAACAATGTACCTTCATTCAATTCTAATTTGTTTCGACATTTGTGTTTCTCTTCATCATTTATCCTTCAATGTGAACGCAATAATGTTATTATTGATTATAAGTTGCATATATGAAAGTTTTTGAGAGTGCCCTCTTGGATGAAAAGTCTCAACTTTTATAAACCAAGTATTTAGAACATTTTTATTGATGACAGTGCTACAAAAGAAAACATGAAG
>JAOXYC010161105.1:0-13416 GCA_028565715.1 Phoronis pallida
AGTGTGTGTGTGCGCGCGTGTGTGTGTGTGCTTACGTCTGTGCCTGTCCTGTATCTATTTGTAAATGCAAATTGATAATAATTAATGTTTATAAAGAAAAAAAAAAAAAAAAAGATCTAAGTAAAAGTTAAATTGACATTATGGGTGGTATTATAATGTTGTATTCTTACTCCAGACACATTGAGCTCTTGATGTAGCAGACAATCCTGAAGTAATCCATCCTATTGGACATTCCACACACTTTAAAGACTCGGACTTGTTTCTGTAAAACCCTTGTATACATGGCTCACACTCGGTAGGGTCGACTCTGTCAACCATGAATCCAGTTTCACAGTCACCTTTAATAAAACACAAGCATTAATGCACAGTTTGCTTTACCAGCCAAAAAATAAATACAGTGAAACCATTCACTTATCAGGTAATGGAGTTATTAGATTGTTACTCATGCTCATATTAAGAGTATTTTCATACTGTCCAAGGCCATAAAATGAGATACCAAAGCCATAAGTTAGCTAAAATACTCAAGGCTATTGAGGGTAACACCTGTGGGAACAATCAACAATGTAGTTTGGACCAAACTCACTCGAACCAAGGTTAATAACCACATTTGGTAAGTATGACGACAATAGCAGTAATGAACGCAATAACACACAAAAGTCGTTGCAGCTCAAAATGAACAAAATATGTTTTTATATCATGAGAGTTCCTGTTTTGATAGTCAAAACAGACATTCACTTCGAAGACTTAAACTTGAGACCTTCAAACACCGTACATTTCCACCTTCAAAACTTTCAGAGTGAGAAAAAAGACCTTATAATTGATAAGACGGTCAACTCTCACGAATACCATGTGCATCGACTTTTAATTCATGTCTGTTCAATGGGTCTAGTTGGCGAACCAGATGGCGCTATTGTATTATGTGGCATTACCTGGTTCCCTAGCTAATCTTATGCAAGACCAGGCTGAAAAAACAAACTCTTTATCATTTGAAAACCAACTTGTGAGACTTTTACCGCCAAATAGAAGAGCTCTTTTGCAAAAAAGGTGTAAAAGTGATTTTCGTACTCGTAATTACAATAATTGATATAGGCCTAAGTGAAACAGTATTTTTCTCTAATGAATTTTACAAATTAATATAGCATAAATATTTGAAAACACATATAAGGTGAATATATTAGTAAGTTATTAAATTTTTGTCTCAAACCCTCGATATGTAATTGCTTATTTGGCCTAGTAGTTCATTAATTTAAAAAAATCAATATAGAATTCGTGCATTCGTTGTATATCGGGGTTTGAGGCTCTTGTTAGATTAAAAAAATCTTGTACAATCGACCTCAGCTAAATAATTAAAATTGTTTTTAAAAATGCATTATCTCTGTAAAAAATATATTTTACGAATTATTACTGTTGACGTTCGTTCAAGTTTTAATTCGACAACAGTCCTACTCAGGTTAACTTGCAATGTTTATGGTGTGTCATTTTCGTGGAAATTAATTAAATAACAACAGGTACTGCATATTAATTTAAAAAAAAATAAAAATCTAAAGAATGTTTATGTAGATTGGTATTATAAATGTATAGATGTAATAAATAAATTGTGATCTGCAGGCCTAGTTGTGTAAACACAGACCTGTTGACACGTACGGCCGCGATACACAAAGTCAAACAAAGTATCCATTTGGTCGCGAGTTCACGTGCAATACAACCGTTTTGTAGAAGGTTTGTAACATGGCTGCTGAAGCTTCACACAATGCTGCTGCTAGTACACGTTATTCAAGACAGCGTTAAAAAAAATCTGTCACTTCAAATTTTTTAAAAATTTCAGAGTTTATTCAGGGATGTTCCGTTATGATCGGAAAATAATTTTGAGGTATTCTAACTGCAACTTTTAAAACCAGGGGACATTCACATTTGTCGAGACTAGGGGTGAATCAGTAGGGTGACTGAACTTTATTTCAGTATTAAAAAAATGTTCTTGCTTCGATTTTCCTAAACATTTCAGAAAATGTCAAGACAGACAAGATTTATTAACTGGTTTTGTTTTTGCAACATTCTAGCAAGGATTTTTAACACCAATGATGTAGGCCTACTTCTACTCTAGGAACCCTGTTGAAATCATAGATTTCTGTCAAGACTCAAGTGGAGCTAGGTTGAATTTTGCAAACAGGTCCAAGACCAAGTCTACTGTCGAAAAACGTTCCGTTGAAATTGCATGCAATAATAGTGGGAGTGATATCTGCCCGCAAACTTGTGATTTGTAGTAGCAGTCCGAACTGTCGGCTACCGTAACATGTCCCTAATTCCTTTTGTTTATGTGGCATTACCGACGCATGCGCTCTGGATAGCCACATAATACACTCGCGATCCTTTTGGTCAACTTAAAGCCTCATTGTATGTGTTGATTTTACTAATCTTGGTACTTGACTTAGCAAATAATTGCCATTCCAGCAATATTTCGCCAATTATTTTGGAAGTTATTGCAGCTCAAAGTTGTCCAATCCCCCCCTGTTTTCTGCTTACCGCTAAGAAGTTCCCTAGCGTCCAACAGGTACTGCTAGTAGCGCCCAATCTGCTGTAAGCAAAATTCGCGTGCACGCTTTTTTACACGGCAACATTGTAGAGTTGACAGTCTCTATATTTATGGTCTCTGGTAGGGTAGAAATGAATACTCACGGACACAGCTAGTTGTACTAACTTGACCAGTTTTTAAAGTAGTATAGCCGGTTGGACATGATATACAATCCGTCTGTAGTGTGTTGGGTTGGTAACTCCCAACAGGACATGATTGACACATACTATTAACTGACTTCTGACCAGCTGTGCAGTTCCCTGAAAACAATAAGAAGTCATGAAATCTATATTTTTGTAATTAGATCTTCTCATTTGAATAACTGTTTGTTCATAAACAAATAAAAATGAATATAAAATATAATAATAATAAGTGTATTTATATATCGCTTTATCTATGAGCATAGACATATTATAAACAAATAACTCTACAGTTTGAAGTTGAAAGGTGCTGCTTGACATACTGAAAAATCAAAATGAAATATCGTTTTAAGTGACAACCATCATCTAGGTGGTTTCAAAGCCTAGAAACACAATTTGGGAGTTAGAAATGGCTTCATGATGTTATCCTCGCACAAACAGGTATAGGCATGTGATTGGTGGGAGAATTTTTAAATAACTTGTTTTGCTTAATTTATAGCCCAATATACAACCCATCAAAGAACATGTAAACTGTCGAAAAAGCTACTAACTTCAATATGCACATCAATGTTGAGAACAATTACAAATAATTTAAACACAGCAAAGTTGAAACGATACCTATATTACAGTCAGCAGAGGATGTTGACCCAGTAGACTTTGTGATTCCAATGCTGCACTTCTTACACGTGTCTTCCTTAGTCTTGTCTCGGTATGATCCTTGAGGACACATCTGACAAGTCGAGGAACCAGGTACATACTCAGAACCAGAAGCACAGTCCACTGAAATACAGTTAGTAGTAAAATCTAAACAAAGCATAACAGTTGGTCGGGAACAATTATGCCCAGTGATTTTGACCTAAAAATGGGCCATGCAGTCTTAACACTGAGGACCTAATACTGTTGGCATTCTTATTTAATAGGTTGAAATTTACATCCTGTTATATGGGTTCTAATTCTCATTATAACAGAAAGTTTGAGTGCATCTCATTTAAACATTGTATCTCCCTACAAAACACTTAGAACTATATTGACTGCCCGGGGGGGTTCTTGACATAAAAAGTATACGGGGACGTGCCGCCCAGAAGGGTGACTTTTTGGTGAGAGATTTCCCTAGGAAAGGGTACCCTTTTCAAAGACAATTCCCTAGAGAAGGGTCTGCTTTTCTTGGTGAAAAACTCTACAGAAGGGTGCCAATCCATCAATTCAAGCTATAAATGACTTTTCGAAGGCTTATACTTTCACCAAATTCTTATAAAAGGGCAATCAAGTTTTCAATTTTACAAAAATTCCCTACGAAAGGGTGCCTTTTTCAGATGACTAACTCTACGAAAGGGTGGGTGTTCAAATTTCTGAACCGCACATCCCCGTCATGCAAAAGGCCAAGTACCCCCCCCCCCCGGGATTGACTGGTGCTTACAGACACAGGGAGCTGTGCTTGAAGAACCTGTAGTAAATGTTGTCTGTGGAAGTCCACTGACACTGTTTGGACATTTGGTGCACGAAGTCTGCCACACTTTGTCTTGATACTCCCCCTTTGGACATACAACGCATTTGTTACTTCCGGCATCAAGATATGCTCCTATGGAACAATTTGCTGAAAAGATACAATGACTGTAGGGGAGGGTGGGGTAAAGCGGCCCACCGGGTAAGACAGCCACCCCCTTAGTTAACGGTCTTAACGATGTTGCCGAGAGATGGCTACCATTTTATTTCTTTGCTGAACCGGTAGGAGTCGTAATTTCATATTGGTGCGAACCTAGCAGAAAGTTTTTGACAAGTTTTTGACACCCCTCAATGTAAAATGCGTACCACCCTTTCGTAGCACATTTAGAAGGATTTCAAATAAACAGCAAATTAACGTAAGTGTGAACGTTGCGACTTAGGCTGTTTTTGGCACTTTTTGAACATAGATTTCTCCGCAATGAGTGGTCGAATCTTCATGAAAATTAAAAGAATTTACTTTTTAGCCTTAGTAGAAGGGAAACGGGTCTCAGATTTTTTATTGACCTCTCCATTGCTGAGCTACATAGCTTCAAAAATGAAGACTTTCACAAAAAACAAAATTTAAGAAAATTTCAGCTTCAAAATTCAATATTTCCAAAACTAAAAAATTTAGCAACATTTTGAGACCCGTTTCCCTTCAATACATAAATTGGACTATATTAAAATAAAAACCCTGCCCATATAGTATGTATTGTTCCTGAAATCCTTGTTCAAAAAATAAATTGAATTTTTTTAGTAAAAAATTTGGTCACATGACCAAAATCAATTTTTTTAAATTTAAAGGTAATCACAAGACTCCAAATTTATTCACCTTTCAGAAAATATATACTTTTGTGGGCAAAAAATAAACAGTATTCTTTGTATTTCATGAAAACTGACCACCCAGTGAGTCACTTATGAAGGTTCACACTTACGTTAATTGTGTGTTCAGAGCCTGCAGTAGTGCCTTATGAATGAGAAAAGCAGGAAAAGACCAGGGGAACCGTTTTACCCCATTGATATATTTAATAGGAAAAATACCTTAAAATACTTTTTTTTTGATAATGCCGCGAAAATATGTCAGAAAGACAGAGCAAAATTCATGGGAGACGGTGGCGATGGAAGAGGCAACAGCGGACATGAGTAATGGCTATGGTCGACAACTTACCTGCAAAAGACTAGCATCCTATCCAGTAGGAATTGTCGAAGTGTCAGATGACACAGAAGCCAGGATAGCATCTGGCTCTATCACCTAATTTATGCTTATTAAACAAACCTACCTAGATGCATTCATCATCAAGGCACCCAACCCATCACTTAATAAGCATGGTGGTGCCAGATTCAAATTGTCGTCTGCTTGGGATGGGAACTTACGACATCTCTTGAGATCTCAAACTCAGCGGTGAAAAATACTATTCCCACAACACAATTGGTGAGGAGATGTCTCCGAATGTCCAGAGAATTAAAAGGTAAAATTTCAGTGGAACAGAGAATTTATAACTAATAGAATATAAAACCTACCATAACATTCATCTTCACTTATGGCCCCTGGAATTGCTGTCATATTGGTTCCGCATTCCATACAATCAAATGACCCAGAAACATTCTGGTAGTGACCCTGTTGACAGTCTTGGCAAACCTTAGTCAAATTGTTGAAGAATGAACCAGGGCCACATTCAACTATGGACAATAAAAAGAAAGACAAATTACAAAGTTAAATCATTTCATTTTGTAAACTATCACTTTGGTTTGAAAAAAAATTGATTGGTTGAAAATTAATGCGTAATATACAAAAATCAAACAGCCAATGGCCAACAATCTGACTTCTTCAATATGAGACCACAGTTTATACCTTAATGCAAAGTATAGGCTTTCATTTACATTGTATATCAATTTCAAATAGTATTTCATTCCTCCCCTGACCAACAAGTTAGTTATTATGAATTCCATCAAAAATAAAACAGCAAAGATAATTTAAACTAACTATAATATGTGCCCACATAATCATATTCACTTGGGGCCCATATTGGCTTAATAAGTGATAAATCATTTATTACCACACGCATCTGTTTCAAAAATGGTTCCAACTGGGCAGTCTGGCTCAGAGGCAATAACAACACTGCCAGGCAAAGGCGTGGCACCAGCAATTTCATCCTGTAATGAAATCAAAACATTCACTAAAAGCTGTGTACTATGGGATCTTCTATGTATTCTGACCACTGAAGGTTTTTCAAATCATTTGAGAAATAATCATGGGACAAATTTGAGCAAGTGTATAGGGGTACAAACGCCATGACAGTTGACTGGTGCTGGCCTATCTCTACTAAGACGTTTTGTTAAAATTCGTCAAGCAATTTTTGAGATAATGATTGGACAAAGAATTTGCATGAACAACTAACAGGATGGGCAATGTATCCACTATGGTGTAGTGAGTTTATGAAAAAGAACTTGGTTAATTAATACCCATTCTCTTTGGTATTTGCATGAAAGTTAACCTACATCTCAATGGCCAGACGTTCTGTTCCCCAATACTGAGGGCACCCCAGAGTGATACAGCAAATATAAAAAATACCTATGCTAAACAAATGCGTCCACGGCAAGTACAACACTAGAGCAACGCTGAAAGAGATGCGTCCACGTGGGGGTACATTGAGAGAAAAAGCAGAAGTCGGGAATAATTTAACGAATGTTGGAACAGGGAAGACCTCACAACCTCTTTATGTTTAAGCAAATCAACACCAAGAACATCTGTACCAAGTTTCATTTTTTACCAACAGGATGAGTAAGAATTGAAATGTTGCCCAAAACCTTTTCTTTGCAGCCAATAATGAGCAAGATATTGTATAGGCCTACTAAGTTTTGTCAAAATCGCTCGAGCAGTTTTAGAGAAAATCAATGAAAACCATTTTTAACGAACAAATTTGGCCAACAGGGGGAGCTTAGGTTCAGGTGTTGCCTTGAAAATCTTCACATTTCAGCCAATTATCAACCAAGTTTTGTCAAAATCGCTTGAGGAATTTCAGAGAAGATCAACAAAAACCAATAACGAGGATTTTTTACGAACAAATTAGGCCAACAGGGGGGAGCTAAGGGTTGACTCATAGTTCCGAAAACTTTGCTGTTGTGGCCAATCATCATCCAGAGTAAGTGTACCAAGTTTCTTCAAAATCGATTAAAGGGTTTCAGACAAAATTGATAAACACCAATAACGAGGATTTTTTTAGGAACAAATTTGGCCAACAGGGGGAGCTAGGATTGTCTTATAGTTCCGAAAACTTTGCTGTTGTAGCAAATCATCATCCAAAGTATGTGTACCAAGTTTCGTCAAAATCCCTTGATTTGGAGAAAATCAACAAATACCATTAAAGAAGATTTTTAACAAACACATTTGGCCAACAGGGGGAGCTAAGGTTGACTTATAGTTTCAAAAACTTTTTTGTGGTGGCCAATCATCAACTAGAGCATGTGTACCAAGTTTCGTCAAAATCGCTTGAGGGGTTTCAGAGAAAATTGACAAAAACCATTAAAGAGGATTTTAAATGAACACATTTGGCCAACAGGGGGAGCTAGAGTTGACTTATAGTTCCGAAAACTTTGCTGTTGTGGCCAATCATCATCCAAAGTATGTGTACCAAGTTTAGTCAAAATCGCCGCAGGGCTTTCGGAGAAAATTGACAAAAACCATTAAAGAGGATTTTTAACGAACACATTTGGCCAACAGGGGAAGCTTAGGTTGAAATATAGTTCCGAAAACTTTTCTGCGGCGGCAAATTGTCAACTAAAGTATGTGTACCAAATTTTGGTCAAAATCGCTTGAGGGGTTTTAGAGGAATTCAATGAAAACTAATTATGGCGATTTTTAACGAACATATTTGGCCAACAGGGAGAGCTAGGGTTGACCTATTGTCCCGAAAACCTTTTCATTCCGGCCAATCATCACCCAGAGCTAGTGTACTAAGTTTCGTCAAATTCACTCGAGTGGTTTCTGAGAAAATCTACGGAAACCAATTATACCGATTTCCGCTCTTTTTTGCAAACAGGGGGAGCCTAGTTGAAGGTCACGACCTGAAAATCTTTTTGGACCAGCCCATTATGGCCCAGAACAAGTGTACCAAATTTTGTCAAATCCTGTCGAGCTGTTTTGGAAATAATCAACGGAAACCATTTGTGGACGACCCATGACCAACGACATACGACGGACAACGGAAGACCACTGACCACCCGGATGACAACAATATGCGATCACATATAAATATGTGGACGCCTAACAATGTATATGAGGCATTTCTCAATAGTAAGTTAACAAAGGAATGAAGAAGATAGGTAGGTAGGTAAGCTATTGTCAATTTATAACCTAATTCTGCCACCAGGGGGAGTTAGAGTAGATGTGATGATCCGGAGAGCAAGTGGTGCTGGCACAAGTATGTGCCTGCCAAGTTTTATTAAAATCTGTAAAGCTGTTTTTGAAAAAAAGTGTGAACAAGCAATTGTCGATTTCTGAACTAATTCTGCCAACAGGGGGAGTTAGCTGGACGTGACACACCGAGAAGGGACTTGTGCTGGCGCATTAACCTAAGGAACATGTGTGCCAAGTTTCATCAAAATACTTTGAGCAGTTTTCAAGAAAAATGTGAACATAGCAGTTGTCGATTTCCGAACTAATTAATTCTGCCACCAAGGTGAGTTAGGGTCAACGTGATGACCTGAAAAACAATTGGTGCTGGGGCATTGTCAAAAGGTATGTTCTCGCCAAGGTTTTAAAATAGGTCAAGAAGTTTTCAAAGAAAAGTGCAAACAAGCAATTGTTGATTTCCCAAATAATTCTGCCAACAGGTGGATTTATGGTAGACGTGTCTAGCCGAAAAGCAACTGGTGCTAAGGAAAATGTGTGCCAAGTTTTGTCAAAATCCATTGAGTGGTTTTCGAGAAAAAGTGTGAACAAGCAATTGTCGATTTCCGAACTAATTCTGCCACCAGGGGGAGTTAGGATAGACGTGACAACCTGGAAAGCGACTGGTGCTGGTGCATTGACCAAATTTTGAGCGCTTTTTGAGAAAAAGTGCGAACAAGCAAAGTTAAGACTGAACTCCAGACCCTCTACTCTGGTCGAGGGACGCGCGATTGTTTCAGTCTGTCGTTTTCAACGACGGGCTGAGTTCAGTCTAAAGCAAAGTTGAACGCTACATTATGCGACCACAAGTGGAGGCATAACAATATAAACTTACCGAAAAGTCCAAACTAGAAGAGTCTTTAATAAAAGCCTCGTTCAGAATATCGTCTGTTGTCATTGTTGTTTCATTTTCTGTACTAACTAGAGTGGGGCTGAAAAATTGGTAAAATTTTAAGGACTAGTGTACATTGTCACTCAACTTTTGAATTGTGGCATTTCTTTCAGCAAGATGATCAAGTATAAGGAACTGCTACATGTATGTAATGGGCACATAGCAAAGTTAACATGATTTCCCCAGGTTATACTGTTTTTTCCATCAAGTATTATGTAATTTGTCCGATTGATGTACGCATGTTTGGCAGTAGTTATGCAATACGTCCATTGGCAGAGGCCAATTAAGGGCAAATTTTAAATTGCCATACGTTGGGGGGTACAGGAGCGCAGTACGGAAAAATGTGACACCATCTTCACGTTGAATAAAATGTATAGTCTAGTTTTTAACTTACTCCATATTATCAAGTTCAATTTCCAGTGTTGCATCATCAGCTGCACGCCTTGAACGATATCCTGAGCTACATGACAGGGTAGTTTTGATTCCTCTACAGTCACTAAAATGACATAGACCTCTCCATTTACGGGCAAGGTGGCTGAAGGCACGACGACAACGGGTTTGGAATTTTCCATTCATGGGATCACTACATGAAATTAAAGTTCTATATCTCACTCTCAATCTGTATCTTTTCTTGAGTGGTCTCTTTCCTAAAAAAGAAAGTCATTTTGCATTAGTCTCGGCCTATGAACTGTTATGATAGGTAGTCTACTGTGGGGCAATCTTTTTCAGTATGATGACATCTTCTAACTAATATATACATCAAACAATTGTAATAAGGACTGTGTTTTCATACAATCAGGTTTTGTGTAAAAATATAACATGAGAGGTCAGTTTGCAATTTAAAGTTGTAATTCAAAGTCTAAATGCCAATATTGTGTCATTAATGTTTGCTATAAAACTATTTTACCAAAGTTGAGTCCTCAACATAATTTTTTCACTGCCCCAGTAAGACAAACCCCAAACAAAAAACACCCACCAGTGCATCACTTGTAATTCCCCCATTGATAATTGTGTTTTCAGAATAAAATATTTGTAACTGTAAGACTGAAAGGATAGGTAGATGTGTGGTACGACCACCTGAATACGTACCAATATTACACTGAGAAAGGTGTGTTGCTCCTAGTCCTGCAGTGGTAGTCCCCTTAGGACATGGTTGGCAATTGGCATAGCCTGCGCTGTCTTTATAGTAGCCTCTCAAACACTGTGTACAGTTTCTGCTACGTTCATTCTCATCTTCACCCATGGGACAGTACACTGGATATCAGAAATATTGGAATTAAACTGCAGCTGCAGTTTAAAATGCATACGGTAAATTCTAATAACTTATAACTCCAGAACTCTCTCTGGTGCGAACTATTAGAGAATTTTTACAGGTGTACGAACTATTGATAGACCTCTCCTCCCGGGGCCCCCTTAATTTTTCAGCCCTAGAATTGATCCTCCTTAAATTTGTATTTTGGAAACTTCCATTCAGTTTGATAACTTTAATGAGCACTGTATGTTAGCTCATTTGATCTATCTGAATGTACATCACTGCAGATGAGACACACACTCCAGAATGTCTTGTGTTGGTAGCTTTTTTAAAAGCCTTTTAAAAAAAATTGAAAATGTATTAACTTACAGCAAATGTTATTATCCTCCTGAGTCCACAATTTGGTCCCTTCTGGGCAAACAAGATGGTCATTAAATGTCTTATAACTGACAAAGTCTAAAGAGCATTCAGCACCAGCAGGACCTTGGTATAGCTTATGTACCAGTGATACAGGATTGGTAATTAAAAGTAGCTGGGTCTGTATTGCAGTGGTAGCATAGGCGAAATCTATATCTTTTCGAGTCCTTTCCAGTATTTCCTAACTGAAGTCCACTACCAAAACCTAGAAAAAAGTTAATCATGAAAAATGAATGACAAAATGTAATAACTATAACCTAACTTACAAACCAGAACAATATTAATTTACCCTTACTCACTAGTAAAAGTCAAATTTATTCTTGTGCAAGGTTCATCTGGCTGAGATCCAAGGTGAGATACAATCTCCCAAACTCAAGACAAGATACTATATGTCTGATTTGGACCTCCATTTTAGCAACAGTTTCATAAAAGTGAAGATATTGAGTTCTCCATAATGATGAGATATTACAAACTAGGCAAACAATTTTGATGAAATCCGTAAGCGATTCTATGTTCTCAATCATGAATTCTGGCCATGCTTCACGTACCTTATCGCTTGTAGTGTAGTTCAATATAAGATAATACAGGTTGATTGCATCAACCATTCCAGACTGTGTGGTAGATGCCAATTTTAAATTTGGACCTATTGCTGTTAGAGTTGTGTTGAAGAACAGTTGAAGTCGGTCGTTACATTGAGATTTACTCTGAGTGCCTGTCATATTGTAAACCAGTTTCACGTGTTCAAGATACTGTGGCGGAGTAGGCCTATGAGCTAGAAAAACAAACAGATAACATTACAATGAACTCCAAACACAAATGTGTCTAGACACAGAAAAATACTGGGTGTCCCAAAAGAAATTACCCCCAAACTTTGGGCTCTTGTAAAAATATTTTTTTTCTTTACCTGGAAAGAATTGATTGTTTTTTGATTTGTCTGTAGCCCCATTACGAATTGTGTAAGTGCCACTCGGACACATCTGACATGAACTTTGACCTGTTTCCGTCTGATACTGGCCAAGCGGACACGGTAGGCATGTGTTTTCACTTGCATAAGTTCCTGCTGCACAAGGCACTAAAAGGTGACAAAAAATGTTTTAAAAAGTTCTCCTGGATCTTTCTACATATTTGATAACAAATTGAAATATAGAATGACAATTAGTGGCTCATTTTCTTCGCAATTAATATTATCCACCGAAGCACAGTCAAGTAAACTTCCGAAAAAGCAACTTAAAATGTTCCAATTTTTAGCCTTATTATATCAAAAAAATTTAAGTTTAAAACTTAGTATTTTGGACATGTTAAGATAAATATGTCATTGGAGTAAATTTCAGATCTGCACATTAAATTTCCAAAAAACGCAAGCCATCAAAGATGTCATGTAAAATTCTGCAAATTACGCGGGTCATAAGTGGCCTTAGCGGAAATATTGATCACATGATTTCAATGGTCACTTTACAGCACAATTTTACTGCCATTTTTGTAAAACAAGCCATTAAAGTGTTGTTTATTGTAACTATTGGAAATTTTTACCATCCATCTAACATAATATTTAATCATTGGAATCTTTAATTTTGTAGTTGTTTGCTTAAACATTTTTTGAGATATAATACCATTAAATTTGGAACGTTTTTGCCTGAATCACATCAACTTACAGCACTGGTTATTATCCTTCTCAATCCTTAGTTCGGTTCCTTCTGGGCAAACAAGATGGTTTTTGTCTGTCTTTTTATCCACAAGAACCAAGGAGCATTCAGCACCTGCAGGGCCTTGGTACAGCTTGAGTAGGAGTGATACAGGATTTTCAATTAAAACTAACTGGGTCCTTATCATAGTGGTAGCATAGGCAAATTCTCTATCTGTTCGAGTCCTTTCGAGTATTTCATAACTAAAGTCCACTATCAAAACCTAGAAAAGAGTTTATAACCATCATGATAAAAGATGATAAAATGTAGAACTTTATTTAATCAGCCAGAACACACACATGCAAGTTGTAAGAGTTAAATTCACTGTATTATGGTGTGCATAGCTCACCCCCTGTCTCCAAAGCATCCTACAAGCTGGTCCCGGTCCCTCCCTACTCAAAACAAGAATGTTTTGACAAACAGTAATTAGTATTAACTGGCACATTTTTAGCAAAAAAACGTGTGTATGTCAATGTTTTTTTTTATAGGGCTGCAACGATAACGGAATGTTCACAATTTGATTACTCGCCTTTTTTCCCACATTTTGATTTTCACGATTTAATTATTTCACTGCAAGATGTCGTTTTGTAAT
>JAOXYC010162216.1:0-13416 GCA_028565715.1 Phoronis pallida
TAGTTACAGATTTATGTTGAGTTTATTTGTTTGATAAATTTACATTTTTTCTCCAATGGAACAATTTTCTTTTTGTTCGTACCACCCATTTACAACAACTTCTTGAATTTTTATTGTCATTATATAATTAAAAGTCAATTTTTTCTCGTTCATGGATGACCTAGTTGTAGTTCCAAATAATTCAAGAACAAACAACTTATCACATTTTGCTGAAAAAAAATAAGATGAAGGAAAAGCAACTGAATGTGATTCTACTAGATTTTATACCACAGGAATAGTACATTAGAGTTTGACAGGCCATTTACAAGGAATGTGTACTTGTGTTCAAAACCCAGAAGTACCAGAATATAGTGTTTCAAATAACAAATCTACAAACCACAAACATTCCTACCTTTATTAAAAAATTGGTTCAGTAGCTAAAGAAAACAATGTGATCCAATTTTCAGTATTGACAACAATACCAAAGCACTATGTGGGTACATGACAATAGAAAATGTATTCATTGAGATGGAAAGTCTCCATGACATCTGCAGGCGGTTGTTCCCGTATTGCCATATGGTGCGGGCTCAAAATCATCTAGATGCTTGATTTCACTATATTTGGAAGCTTATTCATCATGTAGGATTTTCCAAACAATGACAAACCGTGCAGTAAGAATTGAAAATCTGGGTTTCCCAAAAGCACACTACCGATGTGAAGTCAGATTTTCCTTTGGACAAAATTTGCAAGAAAATGGGCAATTTCAGTCCCCGGTTTTTGTTCTTAACAAAATGGAATAGGAGAAAAAATCTCTGTACCTAATGAGTGTTAAGTCTTCAAAAAACAACATCTTTTATTCCTGGAACTTCACCTGCAAAACATCAACAGGAACATTTGTCGAATTAATTAATCTGTCTTTTTAATTGAACCAAAGTACTACTCTCTGCCCAGCTTACATTTCACAGGAATTTTAGGCTTGAGTCACCTAACAAATCCCGCATTCACCATGATATGTTTGTATGTTTTCATTGAAAGCTGGATTGATTCATAACTAGTGTTTACCCAGTATTGTTGGGAGAACTTGGAAAGCATTCTGCAACATTTAACCCCTGGGTGAATGACATTGAACTGTTTTGTACTGTGATGTGGCTTTAAAACCTATAGCGTTTGCCTTGTAAGGTCAATTTTGATGAGTGAAAGGGAGGCGGTGCTGAGGAGCTTGTGGTTTGTTTTACCTCCCAATGGTTTGTCATTTCAGAGGTATACCACACTTGATATTTTATTGCATTTTTGGAATTTTACACACCGGTATAAGCCTACCACTAGTTATAAGCCAAGTTTGGATTTAGGAGGGGGGGCACGCCCGGCATGCGCCCCCCTTTTATTGGCCTAACAATTTTTTTTATTGAAGATTTCCACTGTTTCATCCATACAATCAAATCCCACCGGCAGAGTACTCTGGAATGCACCAAATCATAACTCATTTTCAAAAAAATTCTGGGGAGGCCCCTTATACCCCTGTCGATCATCTGAACGTACTTTTCTAATATCCTGTATCCGCCCCTGGCGCTAAGCCTACCCCCTTATTTGATCAAATCTCAGGGTGTGTTCATTAGACAATATGTCGCATCGACATCACATATGTAGGACATTCTATTTATAAGTTGAAATGTTTTTAACACAAAAAGATTCACGAATTGACAGTGACTCGAACCAAGGCCCTCCAACATTATGTATTCTTGCATTACTGAGAACCATGACAATACACAATCATTTTGTCTATAAAGAGGTGTGACTTATATTGAAAGTTCAAAATTAATTATTACAATGTTTTAGGACAGGCTGGATAGCTCAGTTGGTAGAGCATCTGACCCGTAATCACGGAGACCTAGGTTCGATTCCCAGTTCAGTTCGGATTTTTTCTGTCTTTTCAAATTCATCTCTAAAATCCTGGTGACTAGAAATGTCTGTTAAGGATATTGCATTGGGCCTTGGTCAACTTCCTTGCTCACAGTAGGCCTAAATTATCATTCCATATATTCCCATAGGGTAATCTCCTCAGTTGTGATGTATTTGAAAAGTAAATCTGCATTCCCTGCAGTTGTGCCAGTTTTCCAATTTTCAAAATTGCCATTGAATAATACATTGGAATGTTGGTGCAATTTATGTGTTTTGGGCAATTCCACGTGACAGATATAACCTTAAGCTTTCATGCACAACAAAATAAAAGGATAGAATTTTAATTTATGGCTAATTGTTTTTGTTAGAAAATTATTGAGCGATTGCATGATTGACCTGTGGCCTCAACCTACCGTACACACCCTGGTATAAGCCCATGGGCTTGCAGATTGGGAATGCCAAAAAACTGGGTTTTACCCCGAGGGTGGGCTTATACCCGGGTGTGTACGGTATGTCTTGGACGCCAGTTCTTTAACAGGTAACAGCCCAGGAAACAGTTTCTATTGGTATGATAAATTCATGATTGAATTGAGAATGGCGGAGAACCTCGTAATTGGCCATGAGAATATGCAATTTTGAGATTTTGTGATTATTGCAAGGATTGGGCCTCCACTGCCTGATGTGTTTTTGGAGCTAATGCCGGTTGAAATATACCTCTTGGTTTAAGAATTGTATTATTTTGATAATCCTTGGTCTGGTGCTTTTGTTTTACCTGCACACATTTATTTTTAGCTAAAAACTTTGCCATGGTTCAAAGCTGCTAATTTGTTAAAGATACTGTCTCGTTAGCCCTGATCTGGCGTCAAAATTCAAATCAACTAGAAATTTTGTGTATGAGTCCCTTGATGAAAATGAACTGAGTAAAAAAAATCTGTAAAGGTGATTTGAGAGCTTTTTATCCGAAAAAAGTCGAACCCGGGCTTAAGCAAGGGTTTGATTTGGATACAAAAAGCTCCCAAAACCCCCTTTACATACTTTTTTACTAAGATGCAAGTTAGTTATGTTCATCAAAGGACACATACCCTAAATTTCTAGTTGATTTGAATTTTGACGCCATATTGGGACCAACGAGGAGACAGTTGAAATCTTTAAATATTCTATGCGACTATGAGTGAATAATGTTTCTGCAATGAAATTTAATGAAACTATATATTAACGTTTACTTCAAATTTCAATCCAAAGATTATAAATTATTAGATTAGTGAATGTAAATTGTAAAATTGAACCTCACTGAGAGTTAAAAACGAAGGACGAAAATTAAAACTTAACCTTGGGTTGGCTGTTATTAAAAAGATTGGTGAATACAGTATTAGACTATAAACTTTGAAGATTGGCTTCAACCAGATACATCATGGTTGTTAAGCTTTTTGCTACCAAAGACTTTTTGGTATTTAACCTTTAACTTAAGCCAGCTATAACTTGTTTATAACTTTCTCTCTTACAGGCTGACAAAGAGATGGCGACAGCAGTGATAAACTGGCCTGGACCACGTACAGTGTATGTGCCGAGAACCCAGCATGGATTTGGCTTCACTCTGCGTCACTTTATTGTTTATCCTCCAGAGTCTGCCGTCTCAGCACAATTTAAAGTAAGTTTTTCTGGTAAATACTGTATCCACCCTGGTATAAGCCATCTCAGCGCAATTTAAAGTAAGTCTTTCTGGTAAATACTGTATCCACCCTGGTATAAGCCGTCTCAGCACAATTCAAAGTAAGTCTTTCTGGTAAATACTGTATCCACCCTGGTATAAGCCGTCTCAGCACAATTCAAAGTAGGTCGTTCTGGTAAATACTGTATCCACCCTGGTATAAGCCGTCTCAGCACAATTTAAAGTCAGTCTTTCTGGTAAATACTGTATCCACCCTGGTATAAGCCGTCTCAGCACAATTTAAAGTAAGTCTTTCTGGTAAATACTGTATCCACCCTGGTATAAGCTCGTGAGATTGT
This sequence comes from Phoronis pallida, assembly GCA_028565715.1. Classification (NCBI taxonomy): domain Eukaryota; kingdom Metazoa; phylum Phoronida; family Phoronidae; genus Phoronis; species Phoronis pallida. The sequence goes on from JAOXYC010162216.1 coordinate 3,886, forward strand.
TGATTGGGAATGTCAGAAAATGAGGGTAGGCTTATACCCGAGCGGGCTCACACAGGCATTTATGTAAAAGCATAAGTTGAGATTTTATCAAACCAGGAGATGTGCTTATACCCTAGGACGGGCTTATACCTGGGTATGCTGTGTACTGTTGTTGAATTTGATTTTTCTGCCAACAATTTGTATGGACAAAAATTCCGGCATTTTGAATGAAAGGGTTACAAACTTTTTAAAAATAAAAAAAACATTAAAAAACTCAGGAATACACCGTCTGTTCTGTGTGTCAAATGTACTGTTGCGTTGTCACAATCCACAGTACATGCATAAAACTATAATTTTCGTGTGAAAAGTGAAATACTCCACATGTTAACTTTTTTAATTGCAAAATTTAAGGACCTCCAACAATTACTTTAGGTATGTGACTAAAATGTCTTTTCTCTACATGATCTCAGAAGCTTACTTACTGATTCAAAATCTAACTTTTTATTGATACTTAAGTTTTTTTCATCAACATTACAAAAGATTTCAAGGTATAATTTGAAACATCACAGTTTTAATTTGTTCACACCATTGTTGATGTTAATGTTATGGGTTTTTTGTTGGTGCATTGACCCTAAATTCTGAGGTCATTGGATTTTTATTAGGTAAGATGAGAAAGGTGTTTAGGGACGGGTTGGGTATTAGAAGAAATTTGAACACAAGCCGCCACTCAGCCGATATTAGATGACACTTAGCGAATGGTTTTGTAATTTGTCATTTGAGTTTATGAGAAATTGAGACCAATTTCTGTCCAATCCTATCAACCAAATGACTTGAAAAGTGGCAGTGTACATGTACGGTAGTTTAAATTCAAAATACTGTGAGCTCGTTGAGTGAATGCATCAGTTTCTGGATTTGCTCAAGAAATGCAGGATATAAGGATGGTAAGTCTGATAAACGTTTTGCTTAAAGTGGCCCGCTTCATTTGAAAATTAGTTAAAACTTTTTCCTATCTGGATTAGAATTGGGAAAATGCTTATTTTAAAATATAGTGGAATATGTGGTCTGGCTATGGGAGGCACAATTACTTGTCTTCTGCAATAGTTTATTCCTACTCCGTTCTTAGGTTAATTCTTATTCTTTTTTAAAAATGGAAAATCACTTAACAAAGATGTTATGACTGTTGAAACATTTTGTAGAATAAACGGTGATTGCCTGGAGAATATACTCAAATTATAAAAAATAACTACTTATGCATCCACATATTTACATGTGATCGCATATTGTTGTCATCCCGGTGGTCGTCCGTCGTCGGTTGTCGGACGTTTTCATTTGGATTCCGTAGATCATTTCCAAAACCGCTTGACCGATTTTGATGAAATTTGGTTCACATGTGATGATTGGCCAGAATAAAAAGGTTTTCAGGAAGCCACCTCAACCCTAACTCCCCCTATTGGCCAAATTTGTTTGTTAAAAATTGTCAAACGGATTTTGTCAATTTTCTCTGAAACCCCTCAAGCGATTTCGGCAAAACTTGGTACACATACTCTAGTTGACGATTGGTCCCAACTGAAAAGTGTTTGGAACTGTTGGTCAAATTTATTTGTTAAAAATTGCTGAAATTAGTTTTCGTGGATTTTCTCTGAAACCGTTCAACCGGGTTTGATGAAACTTTGTACACAAGTTCTGGGTGATAATTGGCCAACATGTGAAGGTTCTCAGGATGATACATGAACCTAAAAATTTGTTCGTTTTCTCCAAAACGATTTTGACAAAACTTGGTTCATGTGCTTTGGCTGCTATTTGCTGTTTTGAAAAGGTTTTGAGACAAAAGTCTTACTCCTGTTGGTCAAAATGTAACTTGGTATAGATGTTCTTGGTGTTGATTTGTTTACAAAAAGAGACTGTGATATCTTCCCTGCACCAATAATTTGTTCAATTATTCCTGATTTCTGTTGATTTTTATTCTCTCAATGTAACTCTTACGTGGACACAGTTTTTAACGTTGCTCAATTTATCTAAATGAAAACATTTTGTACATGTGGTAAATGCATAACTTCTTAATATGTTTGATTTGGCACTGTTAATATTTGTGTTTACTTTGAGGGAGATGTTATATCCATTTGTGGTTGAATTCAAATGATTTTTCGCATGTTGCCAATTATAGTTTTAAAAATTGATTCTGAGATGGCTATTCATGTGAAACCGTTATGTGTGTTCGTAATAAAAAAGAATGGTGACTTTATTAAACTTTTGTATAATGATAAACTTGTGGTAGCCTATATAATCATTAGGGTTGGGAATCGTTGAAAATTTCTCGGTCAATTAAATTGTCGGCTTTGTCCAAACGATTACATGGCTTTTACGATTATGATGACGTCATTATGTATTCTGAAATTTCGATGCTCCCATACGGAAAATTCACCACCATCACATAATGAGGAACAAAAAATGATAAGCCTAAAAAAATGAGGAGCACTTAAATTGCTGAAGTACTTTTAATTTCAGCAATTTAAAAATTGCTGAAATTAGTCAATTTCAATGGTAATAATTTTTCCCGTTAAACGGGATCTGTTGTTGTTATCAAATTTTGTACTTTTTTCTCCGGACGTGCAAAAGTGGCATGTTTCATTTCAAGTTGCCGTCAAAGGTTTAGTCCTGTTGAGGTCATATATGCAAAAAGTTGGTGACAACAAGTTCATTGTAACTCTAACCTGGACTAAATATTGTTTTCCAATGTGTCGTACAGTCGGACACATGTCTTTAGTCCGCCGCACACACAATTAGACCTTGTTGCATAGGGTTACAAATGTACAAGTCTTTAAACAGATGCTGTTGTGCTCTGATATTTTTTTCCAATTGTTTTCTTACATTTGCAATGCCAGTATTGTGATTAATGTTCTCATACTGATCGGCAGGAATATTTTATTGTCTCTCGTTTCTTTGGAGGAGTTTTGGTTTTTAGACACTGGCAGCAATGTACGGCAGAGCGTTTGCAGTTGTCAGAGTAAGTTTGGTGTTAACAGGATGTTTGTTTACAAATTATAATTTTTCAGCTAGGTCTTTTTGGTATCTAGACTAGAGAATGAATCATCTAGAAATTTTTTGATAGGGAAGACCCAACATGCATTGAAGAAAATTCCACTGATCATTGAGGCTCAGACATTGTGCAGGGAATCTACACGAAAATATGTAATGTGCCATCCCTTAAAAAAAAAAAATTCTTTCTGCCAAAGTCAGGCGGATTAGTTAAGTTGGTGGAAAGTTGTTTGTGAAAGTTTTGGGTTCGTATCCCGCCCTGGGCAGTCTGTTGTGTTTTTGAGCAAGCTAGGCACTTTACTGGCCTTTAGTAACCTGTGATAGACTGGCGTCCGTCCTGTCCAATGTATGTCCTGTCCAGAGGGGACTCATCTGCTAACGCTACAGAAACAGGGATAGCATTCGGCCCTATGTGCCATTAGGTATGAAGAAAGATTTATTTTACTTACTTCTTTCTGCCGAAGTCATAGTCTTTGCTGAGGAAATGTTTTTTTGTTTTAATGAATTGAACTCTGTGGGTGTGGGGCCTCATCAAGATCCAATTTCAGAGTGTTTCTCAGGGGTAAATGGATGCTAGGTCATAAACTTAATTTAATCCCACTTTATTTTGAAATTCCATCCTCTATTCTTAAAACATGACTGCAGTTTGCACTGTGGGTAGATTTTCAACACGTCTGATTAGGATTATATTTTAGAGGTTATAATTTCAAAGAAAAAACGCAACCCATCTATCTCATGGAGCTTTTGCATTCTGGTTATAAATAGATTTTGACAGACGGTGATTTCCTGCTGAGTTTGTTTGGGACATAAAAGGTCTGTCAGACAGATTCTATGAATGGTGAATCAAGAATTCCAGCTTTGTTCCAAGGAATGCTATGACAGATCTGAAATGACTCATCATGATAATGCTTCATTCAGCTATCATATTTTGAACAGAGAGGTATTGCTAAATAAAACATTGTTTTCATGGGCTGGTTTCCTCATTTTCGCTCTTTAAAGTTTTGATTTTCGATATTGCTGATGTAAAGGTTAGCTTGCATGTTTGACTTGCTGAGATTTTTTTAATGTACATTGTGTTTTAGGGATTTCAAACCTTTCAAATCGGCGAGCGTGAGTCTCAAGAGATTGGTGGTTTTCAGGGGCCCACTCTAGTCAGTGGCCAACATTCCTGTATAGCCAAATTTGATTTATAGTAAGGGGGCCATTGTTTTGTGAATGTTCTTATGGTTTTGAGTTTCCAATATTTTCTCACCATTTAAAGACCCCTTGATTTTCAGATATTTGAGTTCTTGTCCCAAAATCATGAATAACCCATTTCAGGGTGTCTCTATTGAATGAACATGAAAATTCAAATTCCTAAAAGGTGGATAAATATTGATGTTCGTTGAACTTCTTTAAAAGGCACTTTACAATTCTCAACATCATGTGCAATTGAGTAGTGAAATTTTGATCTTTTCAGATCAAGTTAATTGGCTCGTTACAAACAGTCACTTCTGGCAAAAGGGTGAATTTGGGAAAAATCGATCAGATTGGTGATTGGTGAAACTGATTATATTTCTGCTTTTTCAACTAAGAAGTGAACATTATTTTAATAATCTTGTTATTATTTTGTAGACAACTCCAGATAACTTAGCAACAGACCAATTAGATGGTAAGTTGGAATTTTTGATTCCAGTTTATTTTCTGACTTTTCAAACTCATTTTCAACCTGGAGAATACTGTTTACTGAACCCCAAGCAAAGTTCTCAGTTAATCCAAATCGCTTTTGAAAAAGCTTGAACTAGATTATAACCAATAATTTATGGCAGTGTCAAATGAATTATCTTGCTATGACTTGTAGATAAAGTGATAAAAAATGCATGAAGATATTGTTTGAGCTTATTTCTTTAATCCTAGTTCTAGATTTACATTAGAAGTTCGATATTTACCCTCTTTGTAAGTAAGTTTCTCGTTGACAAAAAGGGGGGGAAATATTAGAATTAAAGAAATTTGCTTTGAAATTGTTCTACCAGAACAACAATCTATTTTTTGATATTTCAGGAAGACTTTTGTGTTTTACGCAAAAATTATGTTACGTTCGAGGCGTGTGATAAGTTTGCCTCAAAATCAGTAAAACATTGAAATGACTCAAAATCAATTTTTTAAGATGTTTTCTTATTTTCCAGGCACAAAGAGAAAGAAAACACGCCTAAGTTCTTTAGAACCAATGGATACTATATTTGTACGGCAAGTTAAAGAGTCTGGTCCCGCTCAAAAAGCAGGCTTAAACACTGGCGACCGTATCGTCTCGGTGAACGGACAGTCAGTTACCGGAAAGACATACTCACAAGTTATCGCTTTAATTCAAGCAACGTAAGTAGTATTTAAAAATATCTTATTGGTTTTAGTTTATAGTAAAAAATTGTAGGATTTTTTAACCAGAACCAATAGATAGTCTCTTCCACAGCCCCTCTCAAACGTTGGTCTGTTCTCCCTACGCAATAATCAAGTATCGCTAAGTGTATGTTGATTACGTCACTCCGCTTACAACATGGTCGTCTACTTTTGGCAAAAAACGGAAGTCCTCTCCCGATTGTTTCAGTCTTGAGTTCAGTCTACCCCCTTATATGATTGATCAATGCGCCACCTATTGATCAACGACAACATCATCAGTAGTCAGCTTGGAGTTTTTGGGATATGAACGCAACATTACTCCATTCAAGGTAAATGTCCAGTAATTGACTCAATTCTCAGTAATATTTAGGAAAAAATATGTTTATCGTTTCCGTAACCATATCCGTGAATTCCAAAACCTCCCTAATATTAGTGTGGGAACATTAGGCTATGCTTTGATATAACCAGGTAGTTTATCAAAACATGTGGGATAAATATGTGCCTGTTGCATGAACGGCCAGCATTTATCAAGGTTCTGCTAGGAGCCCGGGCTGTTCAATCATTGTTCATTCACAAGGGGTGCGAGGTTCTGCTAGGAGTCCAGGCTGTTCAATCATTGTTCATTCACAAGGCGTGCGAGGTTGTGCTAGGAGCCCGGGCTGTTCAGAAATGTTCATTCACAAGGGGTGCGAGGTTCTGCAAGGAGCCCGGGCTGTTCAGAAATGTTCATTCACAAGGGGTGCGAGGTTCTGCTAGGAGCCCGGGCTGTTCAATCATTGTTCATTCACAAGGGTTGCTCTGTGGTCTATTTTCTGTGATGCCCAATAAGGGCAGTTGTGTGTTCTTTTTCTTGATGTTTTCTGTGATCTTGTTGCAGTCAGTTAGGAAAAGACTTGAAAACTCCTCATGAAAAATACAGGAATTTTCATGAAGGAGCTAGTTTTGACTCAAGATTTTATATTTGAATAATAAACAGACAATATTGCAATGTGAAAATGACTGGTTAGCGGTGTCAGTCCTTATATGTGCCTTTGATAAGAACATTCTTGGGCCAACCGAGGGTGCTAAGAGAGCAGTTAAGAGCAATAGATGAGTAGGAGATCTTGTGTGTTAGCAAATGGGGATTTCTAAAACCGTAGGCAAACTACTTTCACAGGCTTAGTTGAGAATAAAATTAGTTGATATTAATATAATAAATTTAAATGTCAAATGTGGTTTGTTTGTTGAAGTTGTTGATTTGATTTCACCCTTGACCTTCATAAATACATAGGAAACCCCCGGTGTTGAATCAGGAAACGCGCACCACATTAGTCAAGCAAGCGCACAAGCTGGCCTACGTTAGCTCTTGCTTTGAACTAATTTTCCGTGTTGTGATAATCGCGACATGCTGTCCTCCGCGCATAAAGTGCTACCTATTTCAACACTGGTTTTCCCATTCGTTTCTGGTCTCAGCGCTGCTGTTGCTGTTTATAGGTGCGGGTTTCAACACAGTGTTTCCTGTTCAGTTCCGGCTGCTCCAATCGAATCAGATGACTTGACATGGTTTCATTGAAATGTGCTGTGATGATTTTATTGATACTGTGTTAAAAAATCACCTAAATTGACGGTCAAAATAGATTTCTATAGCCCCCTAAATGCTTTATAAACGCTAGAACTGTAATGAATAGCAAATTCCTACTTAGACCTGAGCTAGACAGATTATGAAAACCAATGTTTGATCAGTTTAGACGGTTAGTGACCCCTTGAACCCCTGTTGGATAGAGTAGACTGGTCCAACAATTGGTTGACCTACTTTCTGCTCAGTTTTAACGAGACATAGGAAGTCTGTGGTACTTTAGTGAATGTGTGAGACAGTTAATATTTAGGCATTTTAGGGAGTTGACTTTTGTTGTTAACAGATTAAGAAGTTAGGCTGACCAAGTGCCCTCCAACTTTGGATTAGTTTGATCTAGTTTTGTGAGGTTTTCAAGGAGCCACTGAATTGCTCAGTGAGCTGGAAAGGTAATAAGCTGTACATTGATTGTGATTTGAATGGCTATAATTGAAGGTGGCTGTGGGCTGTTGATATTTCAACTGATTTTAATCCAGTCTGGAGATATGCGATGGGTTTAACATGGGTTTGGGGTTAATAAGGACCACCTTTTGTGGTACATGAAACCTATGTGGTAGATATACATGAGTGATAGATATTTTGAATATTGAAAAAACCTTAGTAGACTATCGGGACATAGGTACATTGAGATTTAGAATGTTTGTTAAGAGTCTGGTAGAAGGTGTACTAAAGGTGTTTGCACATGTTTAAGTGCACACATGTATGTCATATGGGGTGTTGTGAGGGCCAAAGTCACCTGTGAAATTGTGAGTGCCCCAATTACTCAACTGTAAAGGTGTGAGAGCCAAATTAACCTTTTAATGTAAATGTGTTATGGCAAGAATCAAATGCCCGTGAAAGTGTTAACCTCCAAATCAACTATTGCAATGGCATCTTACCTGTAAGAAATTGTTCTGCAACATATATAATATGCCTAACGACATTAATTTGCTAGAAATTCAGATGTTACTGAAGATTTGAAAATATAACACCGTTTCTAATAACAGGATGAATTGTTATACAGGTAATTGGATTGCATTGCAGGTGTTAAAAATAGTTACTTTTGAAATGGCTTTGAAGCCAGTTTTTTGTAAGTTAAGCTGCGTATGGTATACTATTGAATTCAAGTAGGCCTATTCATGTGTACATTGCTGATGAAAAATAATGATAACACAGTCAGCCATCCTCAGTTCCAAATTACAATCTACCTTTTAAACGCGTATTTTAGAACTTAAACTGTACACGAAAGTTTGGTTTGCTTCGGTACTGTATAGATACACAGTGCTTCAGTACGGTACCGTATTTGGTACAAATTACGGTACAAACCAAAATGAAGGAAAAACACCAACAGTTTCTCAACTTAAAATTTAGTCATCAAATCGTGCTGTAGAGTACATCACATAAACCATCATTTGTTGTTTAAGTACTGACATCAGTATAATAACAAGACTTTATTAATCGAGTGCTGCGGTTGGATATATGAACATTTTAGAAGATGAACAATAATTTTAAAGTTTGACTACTTTAATGGAGAATTACAAAAACAGGCAAATTTTCGTACATCGGTACGGTACACCAGGGTATGCCTCTCGATTTGAAGATTTCGGTTTGGTTCGGTATATACAGCCCTAGTATATTCTATTACAGAAGTTGATGCTGATTTAACTTTGAATAGCATTTTGTTCGTGAATTCAGTGTATATAATTAACTTTGAGTTATAATATTCCAATTTATTCTGTCGGGTTATTTGAAAGGATTTAATTCAGTATTCCAAATAATGATTTTATTAGATTGCCATTGGCAAGTAATCAACGTCTATTGAATTGATTGCATAAAGCATCTGAATAACTTGGAGCTATATTAAAACAAATTATAATGCACCTTTTCAGAATAAAGTCCATAAAAATTGACACTGGTTTCAGGCTCTGTAGTAAATTCTCACAAAAAATTAAACGATAAAATGATACTAAATTTCTGTTTGTATTTCCAGACATTGATTGAATTTAAAGTCATTGTATGTTTAAAGTCTACTATAAAAATAATTTAAATGATTTCTGGGATCCCTTTTTGATCGCTTTGATTATCATAATTTTTTTTGGAGATCCCTGTTAGTTTTGAGTGTCATGCCGGAATTTCCTTGTCGTTTTGGGACATTCGCCAAATTGCGACAACAAAAAGTGTTGGTAAAATTGCATATCATTTTGGTACTCCTGAAATTGGGAAAAGACCTAAATTTTGATATAATTGGCGTGTTCATGGTTTGACAATTTCAAATTTTCTCTAGAATCCTCTGCACATGTGCCTTTAGGAAGTTCAGGGGCTGATTATTGAGTACGGTATGTTTCAAGTAATGAAATCATTTTATGTTTAATTGATTTGTTAGTTTTTTGTTGAAAAGTACGAGTTTTTCAGGGTCATGCTCTATCAATTGAATGTCGTATTAACGTCAGAAACTCGGGTTATGACGACTTCAGGAAAAATTATTCACATATTTAAATCTTGTCTACCCGTATCATATTTCGAAGCCTGTCAAAACACTGAATTATACTCAA